>JAIPUX010001880.1:115609131-115620349 GCA_020142125.1 Phrynosoma platyrhinos
GAAATGAGAAAAATGTAAAAGGTTGTAAAAGTGGGGAAGATACGGTGTTGCTTTTGTCTGGCCTAGAAGGCAAAGGAGGAGAGATGGTGGATCCTCTGCAGACTGAAAGTGGAAGCACCTTGGAAATGTGGGGAAGGCTATGTGTTCCAATGTTGCAAAGAGAGTTACTGGTGGTGCTCTTGGTGGGAGAGGACTGTTTACTATTCATGTTGGGGGAGGGCTAACATATTCACAGTTTTCCACTTTCGCAGGTGTTCTCACCCCCTCCCTAATCTCTCATGAATGTGAAAGGATGACTGTACATTGCAGCCAATATCAGAGGCATCTCCATTCTACTGCATCATCATGGTGTGGAGATGATCCAGGGTTCTCAAAGACTGTGCCAGTACAGCACAAACAAGCTCTGATAGGTTCAACCAAATCAATAAACTGCATCTACAACCCTAGTGGCATTGTTTGCCACCTAAGCATCAGGCAAATTAAGCTCAGTAAGACCTATTGTCAGAAGTTGGCTGTGAGGTAATAGAACACACACGTAATGTGGACACAGCAACGGTAAACAGTAGTTGTGATTTGCATTGGTGAATGCAAATCACACAATTAAAATCACAGATCTCAAACTATCAGAGAAACAATGCCTTTCAGCCACCAGTCATGGAGGCAGAACAGCAAGAGAGCCACTTTGCTCATTTTCTGCCCTCCTTGCTCTCATTTGGTTGGCCATCATGGCAAACAGGATGCTGGAATGGATAGGTATTTTGGTCTGAGCCAGGATGATCCTGATGATGGAGATGGATCCCTGGATAATGAAGGACACTGGAACATGAAAACTACCTTGCTAGATTACAATCCTGTACAATCTGCTCTGTACACTGGAAAATGTTTGCTCAAACTGGCCAGGACTCAACTGACAATGGTTTTCCAGAGGACCTTTTTGTCTGCTTCCCCCCAGACGGTGGAATGACCTGCTGTAAGAGCTACTACAGCTGAAAATGCTGACTGCATTGAAAACAGCATTAAAGACACATCTCTTCTGGCAGGCCTACCCAGTCAATTTTAAATCATGACTTTTTAAAATTTGTATATGTGCCCTTATGAGTGTACTTTAATGGTTTTATAGTTGTATGTTGTATGTATAGTTGTGTTGTATAGTTGTTTAATGGTTGTATTTTAACTGTGGGTTTATGTGTTTTAATTGTTTTGTATCTTACCATGCTGTACCCCACTTCAAGCCTTGAGGAGAGGCAGGAGAAGAAGAATTATTGTTGTTGTTGTTGACCAAAAATCTGTCTGCTCCAACAAATGAACAGACTACAGAAGCCCCCAAGTAGGCCATGAAAGAAATAGTCTTCTGTTTTTAAAAATTCCATCAACTAAAACATAGAGTACTTTGGTGCATGGAGCTCATGCTCTCTGAGAATAGTAGTACTTTGTAATACAAAATATTTACAGTGCACCCGGATGGAGAAGGCATGGAGATTCTGTTTCACTATTCTGGGGGAAAGCAGTGGCTGACAGACCCACACTTAGCACATCTACTTAATTCAACCTCTCCCAATTTGGTAGCCCCTCAGATGTTTTGGATGCCAACTTCTAACAGCTTCGGACAGCATGGTCAATGGTCAAGAAAGCTGGGAACAGAAGCCTAAATTCCTAGAGGGATGCACCTTGGAGAAAGCTGGTCTATGTCTTCTTCTTTTTTAAATTTCACTGCCTAACATAAGTGCCACACACCACATGTAACAAGGGTTTCCATAAATTGAAACTTTGTGCCATGGAAAATACTTCCACTTGCTTACCCAATGGAAGCACTTTCACTGGGCTGAAAGTTACCAGTCAATCACAATTTTCTGAGAGTGGAATTATATTTCTGCCCATCACACTTTTTCTGGGGAAGCCTTGTACAGGGCAAAATATCTTCAGAGATCATAAACAGCTCACATGATGCCTTGTGAAGACTGCTGCCCCTTGGAATCATGTTGTAGAATGGACAGCATTAAGGTTTCCCCGTAGCTGTTCAGTAAAGCAAAAGTAAAGCTGTGGTGGGTGAGTTTTCCCCCAGCAAATTTTATCTTGCACTGCATCTTCTCATTGAGGATCACAATGACTTTCTCAAAAACCTCAGGACTACTTGGGGCCCATTCTGTAATGGTCAAGCTCTTAAAAATTGGGTTCTCGCACAAAGTAGCAGAACCATTCTTATTATGAAAAGGAGACCTCTCCTCTTATAATCAGCGTACTGCTATGGAAACACACTCAGGGACACCGGGTGAATCTACAATGCAGAATTAATCCACTTTGACAACATTTTAACTGCCATGGCTCATTGCTATGGAATTTGGGATGTTTTGTGTGATATTTAGCTTTTCTCTGTCAGAGAGCTCTTGTGCCACAGGAAACTACAATTTCCAGGATTCCATAGGATGGAGCCATGGCAGTTCAAACAATGCCAAACTGCATTAATTCTGCAGTGTAGCAGCAGCCACAGATTAACTCCTATGGGAATTTCAGGGTCCCAGTATATCTTCCATGCCTGTGTGTTTCTCTGATGATATACTGGTCATGAAAGTAGGTCTCATGTACAACTAGCAATGTGCACTCAGAGCAGATTCATCACCTCTAAGCTGGCTTTGAAACAGAAGCTACTGCAGCTGATAGAGACAGAGAGCCACCCTATACAACCCTGACATCAAATTCTTGCTGCCGGCCAACAAGGGGATGGGCTGTAGTGGATACAAGACCACAACCATTTTATTCTGCTTTATGTGGTGATGTTAATTGTGTGTGTGTGTGTTCTAATAATGTATGTGTTTTTTTTAATTGACTCTCTCTGGGAGCTGCCTTGTGTCCCACTCTGGGAGAAAGGTAGCATACAAATTAAATAGATAGCTAAGACCATCAAAAGCAACACCATTTCCAAATTCTGTGGCTCTCAACGGCTATTGAAGATCATTGCTGTATTAAACACTATGATGCTGGTCTGTATTATCTTGTTCTAAAAACTGTTTTTACAAAGGGTTAGCAAAGCACACTGCTGGACCTGAATTTCCAGCCAGTGGCAACAACTAATAGCAAACACAGAATACCTCTTTCTGGAGATTCTACACACGCACACATGCATGGAGGTCCTGTGAAGGACATCACCCAGAGTAGGTGTTGGACAGTGCTTGGGAAAACTGTGATTTTGGATTATGATTGCAAAGTCAAAAAAGTAACTTTTCCAAACTCTGGTCTTAAGTCATGTGCTTTCTGCAGCACATCATTCTCCCTATTTTTCTTGCTATGCCCACAGAATGCAGCATCTGAACAAAGAGAAACCACATGTATTTAAATGTACACTGCTGTACCTCTTTCATTCAAATTGCTATGTTCTACACTGGGTGGAGTAGAGAAAATGATAACTAAGGCTAAGCCGCACTCTCATTTTTACAGCTGAGAGAACATGGACACTGCAGCACGTAACATTATCAACAAGAGCAACACCCTGCAATATCTTAATTAATATATGTACAGCTAGTGACATGGGTGTAGCTCCAGCATGGCTCCAAGCTCAATCAACAACCTTTTACTCTTTTCATTCTTATTGCATTTTCCAATTCACTATTTGGTTCCACACAATTCTGAAGGCACCTAACAACAAATCAAATTTACTAACAAGAACAAGAAAACATACTACTTAAAGCCACGGAGCTACAAAACTACCAGTGATAACCTTAGATAAAGCATGCCTAAAAGGAGTATTAGAGTAAGGTCCGTAATACACTGCAGAAATAATCCAGTTTGAGACTGCTTTAACTGCTGACCCTGTGCTGGGGAATCCTGGGAATTGTAGTTTATTGACAGAGAAAGCTAAATGTCTCAAAAAACTAGTTCCCAGAATTCCCTAGCATTGAGCCAGGGCAGTTAAAGCAGTCTCAAACTGGATTATTTCTGCAGTGTATTTTGGACTTAAGTGAAATATTTAACAGCTGAAAGGCTAGTAAGTCACACCTTATTGGAAGAAAAAAATAGTTTTTGATATTCTTTTAGAAGACAGGCTAAATCTGGATGGCAAATGCCATGTTGAGAGGAACTGTTGAGAAGAAGGCTCTACCCCTTATTTCAACTGCATGGCTCTTAAGATAAAGGTCCCAGGAGTACAAGGGGAGTCCCATATGGTAGGAGGGTGTCCTGAAAAGCCAAACCTATCAGTTGCCAAGAGGCAACTAGTTCCCAGAATAGTTGCCAATAGTTGGCAATAGTTGCCAAGAGGCAACTCCATGTGTCCATATACCTTACCTGGTCCTTCTTCAGAGATGCAGAAACAGATCATACTGCAAGTCCATACAGGCACAAGTCAACCAGGCTTTGCCTCCTACAACTCCAACCCTGTTCCGACTGACAATCCTCACTGCTCTTCTCAGTCACATTCCAGACTCTTGCACCTTACTGAACTCTGACCCTTATTGCCACATCCTCTACAGCAGCAGTTACACAACCACACATACAGAGGGGGGCCCCATTCTCTTTTCCTGCCAAATGCACTGCCAAAATCTTCCCAGGCAAGTGGGAAGTAGGCGGGGGGAGCAGCTATGCCTTTCACATGCATCTGAGGAAGTAGGCTCAATCTACGACATGCTACCAACTTCTTTCATTCAGTTCGTCCCAAAGGTGCCACAACATCTCTTTGCATACTGATTTTCCAAACTACCAACATGTCTGTATCTTTGAATTTCACAGGCTGCTAAGAGTTTCTAGTGTAGCTTGGAATAAAGTGGCTGCTCCCTTCAGAACATTAGGAATGGACAACCAGGTTAAAAGTTCAAATATGCAAAGAACCCAGCACTGTGAAAAGAAGAAATTAGTTTGTTTGGAGGTTTTATGCTGGCATTTAAAAACCCACTGTGCTTTAGAGGCTCTTAAATCACAAAGTGGATTGACACATCAAGAAGAAAACAGAGAGAAGGGGCACCTGTCCAGGACCATCATGGTTTTAAGTTGGGACATCTACCAGGAATTCCAAAACCTATAACCCATACTATAACTTGGAAAAGTTATTTTTTCAAACTGCAACTTCTGGAATTCCTCAGCAAGCATAGCCAGTGACCATGTTGGCTAGAGGACACTGGCTAGAGGACACTACTCCAAAAAAGTAGGTTTCCCAAGTCTGGCTCCACAATATATAAAGCTGTGAAAGGTTGAGAGCATGTGCAGAATGCCATCCCTTCACCAATAACTAAACAGAACCAACCTTCTCACATTTAGGATTAACAAACATGATTTCTCCTGGCAAATGAACTAGCTTCTTGGCAGGCTGATACAGGACACAGTCTTATACCATGAGTTAATCTGTGACGCATCTAACACAGTACTCTGTATTCTGACTAGCAGTGGCTCTCCAATATCTCTGGCTGAAGCCCTTCCCACAGCTGTCAGCTGAAATCTTTTTAAATGGGAGATGACAGAGCCTCATAACACGCAAAGCATTGCTGAGCTATGGGTCTTCCCAGATACTTAAACATCAACACTCCCTTTTTAGAAAATCCAGTTCATTTCAATAATATAAACAGGCATGTATTTCCTGTTGCGTTGATCCTTGTTCTGGGACCATCTATCTAGCAAATGGCTTGACTTCCTAAACTCACTCTTACTGGAAAATGAATTATGCAATCTCTAACAGACTTGAGAATATACGTCACTGACACTCAGAGTGACTTACCTGTGAGTAGACTATATATGATCCAACCATATATCAAACCCAGGACCCACAAACCAGTGTCCTCCCCTTAAATGTTTAAAACTTTATAGACACATGCCCTACAGTATTAAAATAAAATGGAACAAAACAAAATACATCTCAGTTTTGAATGACAGCATCTGAATTCCCAGGTTCCTGGGCAACTACAACATCTGGGAATTTCACCCAGCCTCATACAGAAGACACGGGAAAACTAGAAACAATGCCTGGTAAAGACAGAGGTAGGAGACATGAGAGGCATAGACTGACCAACCAACCAACCAAAGGGGAAAAAAAGATGTTCTCAAACTTTATATAATCTCACCCAGCAGGAGCCAATCCCCAGCTTCTGTCTTACCGTCTTACGCTCTCGCTTTGGCGGGATTGGTGGCTGCTGATTCATCATGACCTGGGCAGCTGGGAACTGTTGCACACTCTGGGCAGGGTAATACGCACCAGCTGGGAAAGAAGAAGAAAAATTAAGATACTGCAGCACCAGAGTCCAAAATGGAAGAAGATGACTGTGGCATGTCTAGGAACTCTTAGCATCTCACGACCTACAAAGATAAGCCTGGAAGCAGAGCCATCAAATGGCACAGAGAAATACCTTGTCCAGTGTTTCCTTGGTTAGCATCAGGTAAACCATGGCTGAGACCCCTTACACACAACAAATGCACAAGCACATACACACTCTCATCTGACAAAACAGGAACTCCCAAGCAAGCAGGAGGCCCAAGGGTGGCACGTTTGCCTCTAGCTCTAGTTGAATATGTCAAAAACCTGACCAACAAGTTCACATAAGCAGCACCTCAACATTCCTTCTCCCCGAGACCAAGCGTACCTGAGCCACCCCATTTCCTCATCCTGGACAACCCTCTATTTTGAGGCTGTGACATCCTACCCAACTCAGATCAAAGTACACCAAACAGCCTCTGTTGTGGCTAGTTAAATCTGTAGCCACCCTTGCTTGGAGGGAAGGCACAGCATTCTAAGTCTGGAATTACATTTGTCAGAATGTCCTGGGCCACCTTCTCAGCTCTTCCTCCAAATTCCTTTTGTGATTAGCCACATGAACAGAAGAGGATTTAATTCTCTGTGAGTAGAAGAACAGAGGCAAGATCCAATACAGAATAAGTTATCCCTTCCCACAGCAACCCTCCAAGTCTCATGGTCATTCTCCCTCCCAACATACATGGCTTCCAATTTCCTAATCCTCCTATGAGCTAGGCAAAATATTCTATATCTAAGGTCTGCAAGACAAAACATAAAGCAGACTAGGGCACTTCCGGAAAAATACAAAGGATCAAATCATGTCAAAAACCATGAATTCTAGAACTGTGTCCCATCATCTCTGACTATTAGGCACGCTAGCTAGGGGTTGAAGCCTTCCACCTCTGGAGGGACATAACTTGGCCACTGCTGCTCAAAGGGACAGAACTAAAGGAGAAAGGTTGTTGGATAGGTAGCCACAAGAACTCTGTGGTACCTGATAAGATTCACATTTTCTGACCTTAAATATTTCTCACTTCCAATGAGGAAACCTGTTATCCCACATCTACACACTGGAGACTTATCCTAGCCCTAAACCAACTAGGAGTAAGTTTTCACAATCAGCAGTCTGCTACACATAGTAAGACCCTTTCTGGATCAAAACAAAAAGAGCTTGGAAAATCTGCCAAAATCCCTATGACTAGTGGCTGGGGAGTGGGTTGTGGGAATGTTACAAAAAGTAACATTTCCAAGCTCTAAGTAAGACAGGAGGAGAAAAGCCTTTTGTTGCTATCATTGTCATCCTTCCCCTCCTCCCCCATTGTAATTATTAGATAAATAGCTTTAAAAAACAAGTAAGCCAAATTCCATATGTTAAACTAGAATCATGCAAAGATAAGATTTATTTTGTCTGCTCCAAATCTAGTGACAATCAGACTCCAGACCAACAGAGGTGGGATTTGAATTATGAACCACATAACTCCAATGCACATTGCAAAGCATTTCAGGGAACTTAAGTGATTCCCAAAATTTCTCTCCCACATAACTAGCCAGTAAATGCTGGGTGAGAAAAACAATGCGTAGTCAGCTCTCCATGCCCACAAATTTTGCATCCACAGAGTCAACCATCCCCAGCTTGATAACATTCAAAAATATATAAATTCCAAAAAGCAAAGCTTGATTTTGCCATTTTATATAAGGGATACCATTTTATTGCACCATTGTATATAATGGGACTTGAACATCCACGAATTCTGCTATCCATGAGGGGTCCTGGAACCAAACCCAGCAGATACCGAGAGCCCACTGTAAACCCAAAATGTATGTCGAAGCTGACCATTGGAAGAGATTGAGAAGAGAGATATAGCTGAGAAGGAGGTGAGCATGGTGGGGTGTTTTTGAAACACAACACCCATAATTTCTCACTATTAGCTACACTGACTAGGGCTCATGGGAGTTGCAAGCCAAAGCATTTGGAATGCCTTGCATGTTGAGATGAACAGAAGGCCCTCTGAGTTTACTGTGAAACCAAGCCTTAGGCAAAGCCTTGACACACTGATGTAACAACAGCCTTCAACCCTCCTCATAAGATGGAAGCCCACAGAAAAGGGAGGGTTAAAGGACTAAAAGGAACTCAGCTTCCTCTCAGGTTTCCCAGGAACCTAGTGTTCTCCCACAATCCAGAGGTCCAGTCATGGCTGCATGCATATGGGTAGAGAGGAAAAGAGGTTCCTGAGTGCACAGCAGATTTCTCAAACCTCAAGTCCTCCATACATTTTGGACAGTTGATTCTCACTGGTTTTAGCCTACATGTTAACTGCCAGGAAATATGGGAATTGCATTTCAAAACATCTGTAGGGCACTGGGTTGAAGAAATTTACCCTATACATTTCCTAGATTTCTGCTGCGCTGGCAAGGGCAAAGAACCTGATTAACTACAAACGAAATGCTCCATTTACAACTGTGCTAGAACAGAAACCAGCCATAAAGCAATTTAGTTCTCAGTCTCATGGTTTTCCAAAAAGAACTGAAATAACAGAGCTGCCATAGCTCAGTCTCCTGTAGACATGGCTGCCTGCAGGGCAAAGCTGAACCAGACACTGTCAGCGAACTGCCAGCTGTTGAAACCTGGGAAGAGATGACAAAGAAAAACACTGAAAGCCTAAGGAGTACTGTGCACTTTTAGTCAGCCCAAGCCAAGGCAGCATGAACCTGACCAGCAGTTGGCATCCATGGAAGCCCAACATAAGCCACCTGGACAGGCCTGCACAACCTGGCCGTAGGTAGGGGCCAAAATTAAAATAGGCTAAACTTCTTAGGGCCACAGATAGGTTTTATTAGATATTAATTAATTAATTAATATTAATTAGAATTAATTAATATTAATTATGTCCTCCACCCAGTCCTCTCCGCAGGAGAAAGACAAGTGGTGGAGGAGCCTTGTCTGTCTTCCTCCTCCACCCAGACTTCTCCTTGGGAGAAGACCGAGCCATGGGGGAGCCTTGAGGGGTGAGTGTTTGTCCCTCTTCTTCGTCCGCTACCCAGTCTTCTCAGGAGAAAGCCAGGCAAAGGAGGAGCCTTGCAGGGCTAGCACTTACCTGTCCTCCTCCTTCACCCAACCTTCTCCTTGGGAGAAAGCTGGGCAGCGGAGGAGTCTTACAGGGCAGTGTTTGCCATCCTCCACTGCCGTCCAGCCTTCTCCTTGGGAGAAAACCAGGCAGCAGAGGAGCCTTGAAGCTGTTCCACATCCTCACAGGCCACCAAAATCTTTTGGTGGGCCATATGTGGCTCCCAGGAGTATCTTGTATAGGCCTTCACCTGGGGATCCCTAGAGTAAGGATCCCCCATCACCATGTACAGATGTGAGAGCTGGAAAGCGAACCAAGTGGACAGAAAGATCAAATCATTTGAGATGTGCTGCTCAGGATACTGTGGATGGCAAAAAAGACAAACAAACAAACAAACAAACAAAAAAGCCTGAAATCTTTGTGGAAGCCAATATGATCAAGCTGACCTGTTGTACTCTGGCCACATCGTAAGAAGATACAACTCATTAGAAAAGACTATAATACTAGGAAAGGTGAAGGAAAGTAGAAAAAAAAGGAAGGTTGCATACTAGGTGGATAAACTCTATTAGGAAGATCATGATTATGAATTTACAGGATCTAAGCAGAGCAGTAAAGGACAGGGAGTCTTGTAGAGATCTCACCAGACAAAAACCTTCTTGTGCCATCATGCTTTCTCCAACTGACAAGGGTTGAGCTTTAAATGCTGTGCTATTCAGATTTTAAGATGTGTATACTTTTTAACATGTTACATTTTAACATAACTTTTTTTAACTGTTTTTAAATTGTTTAACTATTTTTTTAATTTTATAATTATACATTTTAATGCTTTTGTACTCTTTTTAAATTGCGTTGTTTTAAATTTGCTGTTTGTCACCTTGAGCCCTTACATTGAGAGAAAGACAGGATATAAAGAAACAAAATAAAATAAGTGGTGGATAGGTGAAAGAGCAGAGAAGGTGTGATGAAGTTGGGTATATGAAAATATAAAGTAAAAAATGTATATATGCAAGAAGAATGGTAAATGAATAAGGTTGGGTTGACAAATATTTGCAAGATATAGTTTTATAGATTTTAATATTATTATTACTGTTATTATGGTTATTATTGTCGCCATATGTACGCTATGAGTGTGTTAAGTGATACAGGTATGATAAGTGGTATCGGTAGGTTTATGTATGTATGTATGTATGTATGTGTTTTTACCTTATAACTGTCTTATTTTGAGTAAAGATTTGAATTTAATAATAATAATAATCCACAGGGTTGCCATGAGTTGAGGTCAACTCGAAGGCAGTTAGCAAAAACAAAGCAAGGATAGGCAATATTGTTGGACTGTAGCTCCCATCATCCCTAGACGGCATAGCTGAGGGTGAGTGATGAAGAAAGATGTAGCCCAGCAATTATCCCTGCCACAAACAAAAATCTTAGCAGTCGAGACAGCCTTTTCTAGCCCCATCTCTCTCCACTGGCAGGATATTTGCCACCCCTAATGCCACCAGATCCACAAGCCTACAGACTGCTTGTATGTGCCAGATCTTAGTCCTTGAAAAAAGAAATATATACAAGGAATATCTGCTGCACTGACTGGTCTAACCCGTCCTGAGCACATGGCGGCAGCACACGGACTGTGCTGAGTCATCTGGCCTAATAAACGTTATGGGTGGGGAGTCGAGCAGCACCTTCCTGGCCTGATAGCCACCCCCAAGGCAGAAGTAGCAGCAGCAGAACCAACCTAGCAAGCCAGTCGAGACGTGACGCAGGCTGTCTTCATGGGCTGCAGTCATCATGGAAAAGTGACGCTGCCACAGCTTGCTGCATCCTGGAGGACCTTTAGGAGCTGGGCAGCAGGGTGGGGGTAGGGAATACCAGGCTCACCGTCTCCTTTCAACACAGGGAAAAGCTGAAGACAGCTGGGCTGCTGCCTGCCACTCCGACATCAAGACAC
>JAIPUX010001880.1:115631444-115645868 GCA_020142125.1 Phrynosoma platyrhinos
TGGCCACTAAGCAAGTGGCACTCCTGCTCAGTCCCTCCCGCTCCCAACCGGAGTAGGGGTTATAGAAAAGGCTTTACCTGAAGAGACCTGAATCCTCCCTGTTAGCAAGCACACAAGCACGTGCACACAAGAGGAAAAAAGGGAGGGAGAGAAAAAGAGAGAGAGAGAGAAAGGAGTTACCTACAGCCAGACAAGTTACCAGGCTCTGGGGAATAGCCAACACTGAGCAAGAAAGGAACTGCAGCCTTGTGGGAAGGAAGCAGGGATTGGGAGAGAAGAAAAACAGGCTGGAACTTGTATTTGAAGGTTGTCCTATAAAATGAAACACCATCAGAGGATGACATCAGAGGGGACAAAGAGCAGAGTCTTGGGACTGTGTTGCCTGTTAAGATTTCACATGAGCCTCACCAACGGGTCAGTGAAGCTGAAAATAGAGGAGACTGTTGGGCAGCTGAACTCTTAGATGACATGGGTGACAACTTAGGCCAGTCTGCCTTATCCAGGCCTTACTTTTCAAATCCCCCAGTCTCCCATTTCAACTATATTCCCTCCATCATCCTACCTTCTCTCCTCTACATTAGTCAAGTGATCCTTATTCCTTCTCCCACCCATGTTTTACTGTCTCCTTGGGTCAGAGACAAATACAAATGGGTTTTCCTCAGCAGTCAGAGGGTCTAGATGACAGAAACCCTCATAATCAAGAAGAGCTATGAGAAGCAGAGATATACTAGTAACCAGTTTAAAGGAACAATTTTCTTGGAAACACTGAGTAAATATAGGAAGGATATTCACAATACAGTGCATTATGTCTGACATAGGAAAACAAATATATTGAATTGCTGTACAGCTCTCTCAAAAGATGAGTTTCATTATACTTGCTAAATATAACTTAATACACAAGCTTCCTCCCAGTAGGATCAAATTAGGTTATTGGCTCACCTCCAAATACCAGGTATTGCCTATTTTTGTTTTAAAAAACCCTCTTCAGTGTGGTGCCCTCCAGATGTGCTGGACTACAACTCACATTATTCTAGTCAGTGGCCTCCATGAGAAATGATGGGAGTTGTACTGGAGTGCATAGGTTAAAAAAGGTTAATCCCAAGGGTTTGTCTGCTGCTATTTTCAAGTTTTGGATATTAGAGAGTATTACAGTCATTCCTCCCATTTTGCGGGGGATCTGTTCCGGATCCACCCACCCCGGCAAATTGGGAAAATCGCAAATATCCAAGCCCCATTGATTTGAATGGAGGCACACTCCCCAGGCGCATGCACCATCTCTCTTTCTCCCCGTTTGCTGTCCACGAAGGACTGAGACTGTAGACTCCAAGTCTACGAATGGGGAGGGACAAGTGTATTTTAAGTCATCTAACAGTATTAAACAACACAGAAATTGTTACAGATATGTTAAAATAGTAACAAAAGTTGCTCATAATATGGAAATTGCAAGAAGGATTTCAGCTAATAATATTTTTCTATACTGGAGCATAATCTATTCTTCTGAAACACAGCACTTTTGTGAAATGTTCCATTAATGTATAAACTCCTCTTCCCAGGGGACAATGTAAAAATGGTTTTACTCCATATGCCTTTGTATCCGCGGCAGATGACTGCAGTATCTGATGGCCAGCTTTCTACTCCTTGGGACTCTCAGGGGTCCAGAAAGTGTGCAAAGTACACTTTGAGTTTTGAAAAACAGGTCCTTCATGCAAAGGGATCTCATAGGATGTTCGAGACTAATACTGATATTCTAGAGTAGACTAACATGGTTATTTCTCTGAATTCTACGTTCTTTCATTTCAAGTTAAACAGTTCAGCAGTGCACTGCCACTTGTTTAAAAAGTGAACTAGTGTCCCTAGAAGTTTCCAGAAATGGCAATTCACCCTATTTTTAGCCAGCAAAGGGGCAATCTAGGAAGTCAAAGGTTTCAAAAACAGCCTTGGGTGCTGCATGCAACCTCAGGGTCACATTTCTCCTAGACCTGCCTTATATGACCCATTACCTGCATGCTCCCATTGCCACAACAGTATTTGCAAAACACTGTAAAGCAATCTTTACATTAGGAAAAAATGCTTGTTCAAAGAAATGGCAGGTTTTGTTTATTTTGGTTAACTTTACAGCTTATCAAAGATCATTGATACAATATGGAAATGAAAGAGATGTTTGCAGTTCAATTGTCTACTATACAATGGTGAGATTACACCATGATGTAAAGAGCAACATGCAATATTTGAACATGTGATTGTTACACTTTCTATATATTGCTGAGAAGTTTTAGAAATACTACTTATTTCTATGTTTTAACAAATATTATGGGTGGGAAGGAACACAAGAAAATTGTTTTGATCTAAAATGAGGCTTCCTTGTTGGAGCTGCATCTCCTGAAAGAAACACCTTCCAACTATTCCTCCCTTCAATGACCACTATCCAAGACAGTGACATCGGACCCAATAATGATTGGGCAGACATCTCAGAAATGGGAAGGAGAAGCACTCATCTCTGAAAAAAATCAGCCTCAGGATGAACAAGGCTTGGGAAAGTTACTTTTTTGAATGACAACCCTTAGAAACTCCCAGCTGGCATGGACACAGTTAATGTGACTTTTCCTAACTTGAGCATGGAAATTATCAAAGAGAAAGGCCATTCTCACACCTTCCTGTCTGAGACATCTGGAGACTACCATGTTGGAAAGAACAGTATCAGAAGAAGGGATTACCTATCAGTATGATGACAGGCTAGCAGTGCCCATTCACCATTTTTAAGAGAAGCAAAAAGTATCTCAGCTACTCACCATGGGCGCATAGGTAACAGCGTGAACACTTACGCATGCTAAGCCAATAGCCCAGACCTGCCACAGGGAGCTGACTTTTCTTTAGACTCCTACGCACAGATAGCTCCCTTCTAGGCATACATCAAAGTACTCTTTACTCTGTAGTTCTTTAGGATGCTACTGCTGTTGTTGTGTGCCTTCAAGATGTTTCCAACCTATGGCAACCCTAAGACAAACCTATCATAGGGGATTTGCCTTTTGCTTTCCTCTCAGGCTGAGAATATGACTTGCTCAAGTGCATTTCCATGGCCAAGCAGTGAGTCAAACCTGTCCAAACCTCAAACCACTAAACCATGCTATCTCTGTAGAAATCTAAGATGCTGAGCATGAAAGTAAAACATAAAATGGCCATCACAAGGCCTAGCACAGCACAAGGCAGTGGTTCTCAAACATTGGCCTGCCAGATGTTTTGACTTCAGCTTCCAGGATCCTTGAGTACTGGTAAGACTAACTGTGGCATGTGGGAACTAACATCCAAAATGGATGAGAATGATTTTCCTAAGAAAGCATGGCACCAGCAGGACTGGAGTGAGAACAATCATAATCACTTAAAGGAATAATTTAAAAAAAAATGGAAGGTAGGACAGTAGCATGTGAATACTTAAAATGCTCTTAAACATTGCATCTTATTATCTTGGTGATACTCACCACAGTTCTGTGGTTAAGGCCATTATCACCAGTCCGAGCAGGCTGATGCTGAGAGATACTAGCTATAGTTTTTTGTGGGTTTTTCGGACTGTGTGGCCATGTTCTAGAAGAGTTTAGGAAGAGTTTCTTCCTATAAGAAAGAAACTCTTCTAGAACATGGCCACACAGCCCGAAAAATCCACAAAAAATTATGGATGCCGGCCATGAAAGCCTACGACTTCAGATACCAGCTAGGTTACAGTGGAGATGACATGTGAACCACAGACTTCTGCATTCCTAGCTCCATCTTTTAGTAGAGGCTTGATAGTCAACTGGCAGAATAAGCACTGAGGGAGTGATGTGGGGGGCTTCCTGCTGAAGAGTCAGGCCACTTACACCAGTGCCATACTGAACCCAAAAGCAAGAAGAATCAGCACTTCTGTTGAGGTTATTATCATGGAGGATGATAATGGCAAACCTCTCTGAAGAAACTTGCCAAAAAAACCCTAGTGATACATTCGCCTTAGTGCCATTCTATGTTGGAAACAACCTGAAGGCATACAACAACAACATGGTGATGGAACCACTCCACTTGAAAAAGTACAGATACAACTCTGAGTGGCTACAATGGAAGTCTTTTTGATCACTCTCTTTGATGAACTTGACTAAATAGGAGTCATGTGAGGAGTTCAATTCCCATGGAGAAACAGGAACAAACTCAGAATCCAAGCCAACATCTTTTTAAAATGCTTACACATGTACTCAGCCAGATCGACCAATAAATTAAGGGTTCTACAGAACAGCTCCTGAACATTATGTGCATACGTATGTGTTTCTCTGCTGCACTGCATGGCTCTCCAACCTTTTCAGCCCTCCACAAAGCTGAACATAACTGAAAATTCCTAAGACCGCTGAAGGGTGAAACCTTGGGCCTTTGCAGACTGCCAGAAATAGTGCAAACTGAGTCCACTTTAACTGCCCTGGCTCAGTGCTAGGGAATCATGGGAACTGTATTTTTTTCTGAGACATTGAGCCTTCTCTGTCAGAGAGCTCTGGTGCCACAATAAACTACAGTTCCCATGATTCCCTAGCACTGAGTCAGGGCAGTTAAAGTCGACTCAATTTGCACTATTTCTGGCAGTCTGCAAAGGCCCCTTGTCTCTTTGCCCTTTCCTCCTCTCCATGGCCTAAACCAGTGATAGCGAATCTTTTAGGCACCGAATGCCCAAACTAAACAGCCTTACAGCACCAGGTGTTACCCCGTACCAGAGGCAGGACTTCAGGGGCAGGACTTCCGCCCTGGGGGTAGACAGCTGAAGGCCTGGGAGGAGCAGGAACCAGCGCAGGCCTGTTCCTCCTCCTCCCCCAGCCCCCTCTCTGGGACAGCCTGGGATAACTGGGGGGAGGAGGAACATGCGCGCACCTTTCCCTCTTCCTCCCTGTTCCGCGTGCCAGGGAAAATGGCTTCACGTGCCATCTCTGGAAAGTGTGTCATAGGTTCACCAACAAAGGCCTAAACACTCTCTCTGAGCAACCGGCACAGAAAAGATGAACACAGGCGGGTGTAATCAAAGGGGTCTGGAGTAAGATGAAAATTTGGGAGCAGCAGAGTAGGCCAGTCTGTTGTGTAGCCCCTAGGTAGTTGGATAACAATAAGCAAATCACACTGGGCATACAAAGAACAAAGTCCATTCCCTCCCCCCCCCCACAGAAGACAAGACAACGACAATGACGGGTGGAGTGAAAACAGGAAATTAGGTGACAGCTCCAAAATGGTTCCAAGACCAGACCTCAGCATGGACAGGCAGTTTATTCCACTGGAAAGGGAAGGGGGTGATACCAAATGGGGAAGGCAAGAGACAGAAGTAGTGTCTTCCAAGCATGAGAAAGTGTGTAGCAGAGACACTGCCATCATGAGTCAGACATCATGCAAGTCATAGGGGAAGGGGGAAAGGTATTGTGCTCTGGACACAGCAGTCAAATTGCCTCTAACCCCATCCAATCATCTGGAGTCTCAGGAAACACAGCTGTCCACTGCAGCTGAGCACCTGTGTCACAGATCCCCTTTTCCATGCTTTGTTTCACTTTTTGACTGGATCATTTACTGCTCCTAAGCTGCCCTAAGCCTTAAAAGGTTGGATGAGCAGCAGAATGCTTTTAAAAAGTAAGTTTTGGCATTTGGGCAGCACATGTATTATCTCACTTAAATCCTTACACACTGCAATGCCTACGTATAGAAGGTGTGTCAATATTATTAGTCTCATATTAAGGGTAGGCAGGAGAGGGAACGAGAATGCAGTTTACCTAAGTTCACCAAGTGGGTTCATACCAAACACATAATTTAAACTGGGGACTTCACAGCTCAATTGTTTTTAAAAACCACATGCCACCATAGTTCTCAGATCTTTCCTTCCTCCTAGTCTGGGCTGTATGACTGCTAACTTGTACCACTCTAACAATTTCCCTGCAGTGTCCAAAGCAAGACCACCCACATGGCTGCACCCCCCAAAATTGCATTCAGCATGCAGTGAGGGGAGTGGAGAAGGGTTAGTACCTGCTGATGTAAAGCACGAGGCCCTGCTGGAAACTAAGACAGGAAAGAACGAGGGGAGACAAGAGCAGAACATCACTGACAGTTACAGGCACTTCCCCCCAAAACCACACATTGCACTTCCCGGCATGGTCTTTGTCCTACCAGCCCCCCTTACCCCACACTCCTAGCTGGTGAGAGATCAGAACATAAAGTGTAGATAGGGCAATTCCCACCACAGCTCTGACTTCATAGCTGGCACCACGGTGGGTGCTCATCCAAGCCAGTATCCCCACCTCGCACATGCTGCAGAAGCACTCCCAAGTCAGCAGCAGCTGAAGATTGAGTCAGTTTGCAGGATTCCTTGTGCCCAGCAACACTCCCACCCCAAGCCACCAGCAACACAGAATAACCTGTTTGGCAGGCAGCTCACATAAGAATGCCTGGCCGCCACCTCAGAAGAGTCTGGCGGCCCAAGAGCAGCTGCAACAACAGCAGTAGTGACCCCACTTCCCACTCCTTACCTGTCGAGGCTGGGAAGGCGTATTCATTTGGGTAGCTTGCGCTGGGTTAAAAACCACAGGTGTTGCCTGGCCAGGAGGAAATGCTGCCTGCTGAAAGAGGAGAGTATGGAAGGAGAATATTAGTGGCTTCAGGAGATGCCTCAACCCCCACCCCATCTAGCAGCATATTCACAGGATGAAGCATTTCTCTGACTGTGCACATCATTTCTTAAAGAGAAGTTCACTAAATGGCTGTCAAGTGAAAACCCCATTTGCAGGACTGCTTGAACAGACACTGAATCAAAGTCAAGCCACAAATATTAGGCAAGTAAGCTGCAGAAAGGTACATTTGGGGCAACTCATAAGACAGAGGAACATCCTTCCAAACTACCACAGGAGACAGGACAGGTAAATGAAGTTGTGGATGGGGGTGAAAAATCAAATAACACATGAGAAGAGGATCAAGGTGTCCTGGAATGTGAAATCCTTACCTGTGGAAGTCCAGGAGAAGGGGAGGGGTGTGGGGCCGTCGGGGTTCCTCCTGAGGGTTGTGGAGCTTTGTTCATTTCACGTGGTGCTGCATAAGGATTCCTTTGCTATCTGTTGCAATGGAGAAAGACAGGCATTGTAAACATGAAAACAGAAGGAACTAGACACAAGCAAATCCTCCGGAACAAGAATTTACTAGAACCAAGCCAACCTTAAAACTGAACACTACATGAAGGCAAGGGAAACAGCTCAAAAAATTGAGACCATCATTTCGACTGCAATTCATTTAGCATGAAATGCTCTGAGATGAGATAGTGCTCCCTAAACAACACAAATTAGAACAGAGTAGGAAATGGAATGATGGTTCCATTTCTATGTTGCAGAAATAAAGCAGTTTGAAATCACTTTAACTGTCATGACTCAATGCTATGGAATTCTGGGATTTGTAGTTTTGTGAGATATCTAGCCTTCTCTGTCAGTGAGCTCTGATGCTCCACCAAGTTACAAATCCCAGAATTCCATACCATTAAGCCATGGAAGTTAAAGTGGTGTCAAACTGTTTTATTTCTGCACTGTGATAGCAGCCAACAGCTCTTAGAAACAAAATTTGGATGGGGCAGAGTCCGAAGGGCTTCTAAAAAAATACCTCATCTACATTTTTGCACGTATTCTCATCTCCTTTAACTCAGTGCCCAAACATCCCTGTGATATTCTAATCTAATACACATGTAACATAAAATCCTTTGCTTTTATTTCTCCTGAAGAAGATCTTTATTGTATCATGGCCTCCAGAGACACCATAAGTCTTGGAAAGATCATTTCAGTACAGGCCTCTGATGTACACAAACTGTACTGAAAAATGTCCAAAAATATATGGCTTGCCTGCGCTTTACATATTTATCCTACACCCAGTGAAGCACAGGATTTTGCCTCCTGGGAATCTGCTTGCATTTCATTTCATAAGACAGGGCATGCTTTTTGCCACCTTGTTAGCTGACTAAGAATGGACAAAGAGGAGAAAGCTTTGATTAATACCTAATATCTAAGCTATCATTCTCTTAAACAACTAGCACTCACTAATTTTATGAAAATGCCCATCCCTTACTTCCAGGTTTCCTGCTTCTAAGTACTTTAAAATATTATAACTCCCTATGGCAAGGATAATAGTTGTACAGTTTTCTCTATGATATTGACAATTTAATTTTGAACACAACATTTTGTCAGTTTGCACATAACACTAGCTAATATTTGCTTTAAATAGCTCAAATGAAGGGTTTCTTAGGGAGCACAAAGTGAGTCTCAAACAGGCTGAAAGACTTCTGGCAGCGTAACTCAGAATGATCCCACCCATGGCTTCAGAAGGCAAAGCAGTACCATACCGGAGCAATCTCTCAGCCATAAAAACCTGGCAGACAGATGCCTGTAGGGTGATGCTCTCACAGACATGCAATACATAGCATATATCTTTGAATGGAAGCACCACTGAAAGGCAAGCTGAAAGGTGGAGATCATCAGCATCAAAGCCATGGGCTTCTCAAATGTGATCACTAGGACACACAGCCTGTTCTACCGTGTCAGCATAAAATATGAATGCAGGCATCCATGAGAGCAACCATCACCCATGTTCATGTGGCTGCAGTGGGAAACCATTTTGAGAACTCCAAACTAGAGGTGACAGATGATTTGAATTAATGGGCAACCAAGGACTTCACCCTCCTCCACACACCAGATGCACAAACTCACGACACCTGAGTGACTTGTTACACCCTCCCCACAGTCTTGAGATACAACAGGACTCCAGGACATAAAACAAATAGGAGAACCTCCCACACCTGCACAAAGGAAGCATGCCAACTCTTCTTTCCTCTAAGCTTCCATATGCAACTGCCTAGGTAAATAAGCAAACACCCCCAACCACTCACAATCCAGGTAGGATTAAGCAATACAGAACCAACTGAGTCATACACAGAGTACCATTGGCCCTCCATATCCACAGATTCTGTATCCATGGATTCAACCATACATGGCTTGAAAACATTACAAAAATATATAAATTCCAAAAAGCAAATCTTGATTTTATCGTTTTATATAAGGGACATCATTTAACTATGTAATTGTATTTAATGACACTTGAGCATCCATGGATTTTGGTATCCACGGGGGGTGGGGGTGGTCTGGAACCAAACTCAGCAGATACCAAGGGCCCACTGTATAAGCCAGACACCCACTCACCCCACCTTTTTACTATATGTTTCCTTGCTATCCAGCGTTTCCTTCCTATCCAGAGTTGAGGCTACAAAGTGCCTGCTAGGGACAAATGGGTTTAGAAGCCTCCTGGACATTAGCAGGCCCCATCTCTGTAAGAACAGACCCACAAACAATTTAAGGTGGAAAGATGAAACTAACAGGGCAAGAGGAATGGCTACTAGGTGAACAGGCAGCAAACAGCAACACATCCATTCTGTTAAATTCTCCAGGAAAGGAACCCTTTGAGTCTTTACAAGGGGGCAGTGCCTTCTAGCACAAACCAAGGTAAGACAGGGAAAGGAAGTAAAGGAAAACAAGGCAGAGCAATCAGGAATATAAGGGCCCTCCTCAGCTACTCTACCCGAAGAGACCTACATCCCTGCTGTAACCTGGCGCTTGGGTTTGGGCTGTCAGCATTTCAAGCTTCAAAGCCTTGGAGCAACATGCAAAGCAAAGCCAAAGAAAAACCCACCAAAACAAAAACCAGGAAAGGTTTCTGCATGATTCCTCTTTTGCTTTATAGTACATTCAAGACCTTTGCAGGGTGGCTCCTGAATGAAGACACCCTAAGCATGACACAGTAAGGATTTCAGTTCAATGCATCTCATAAAGCACAGCCATGAAGTCGAAATGGACATGGACTGGAAGAAGAGCATAAATGATGCTGGTGAGTTCCTCACTTCCACTCAGGGCTACAACTACCAGTTCCTGGAGGAAAGATTTTTCATTTCTCCCTAGTCTTCTAAACCATAGTTTTAACAGGATCAGCATTCAATGTGCTTTCCGTGTGCATGTTTGGGGCGGGGGCTTTGGGGGGAAAGTTGCACCATCCACAACAGCAGGGTTCGCAACCACCTTCTCTTTCCTTCATGCCAAGCAAACAGCCACACTGTGGCGCAGCATAACATACGGACATGGGGACGACACTGCAGCCCTTCCTACAGGAAGCAGCTCCACATGATACTTTGGGGCCTGACCTACCATGAGACACCACCCCAGATGACACAGACTTTTCAGACACAATAGAAGCCAATCCAGAAGCAACACAAAAAGCCTTTCAAGTGAGATACAGAGTACCATCTCTGAAAACTAATGCCAAAGTCCCAGAGGAGGCAGGGGTAACCAGCTCACCTTCTTGGATGCAATTTATGAACACCATATTAGTCTGAGACACCCCTAAACAGTCCGTCTAAAGCTTTTTCAGAAGACAGCCATTGTGGTCCCATGGTTTGGGGAAAAGTAATTGCAAAGTGCAAGTCATTCTCTGTTCTCGCCACCCGGCCCCCAAATATTCTTGGTGAATTTGTTATGCAGGCCAATCACTCCTTCCTCTCCAGGCAAAGGCCAAAGCATTATCTTAGTACAGGCCCAACCTCAAGCCTATTGGGGGGGGGGGGGGGGGGGGGGGGGGGGGGGGGGGGGGGGGGGGGGAGGTCAGCACATCTGAATTCATGTCCTCCCCACCAAGCCACCCGCAAAATGCCAAAATGAGGCAAAATTTGAGATTTTTGGTGAAAGAGTGCCCCACACCAAGAACAGTAGCAGTAACTCGACACATGCACAGAAAACACACAGGTCAAAGAGAGGGAAATTACTCACCCCTAAGAAGGAAAACCCATAGGCAGGTGGTTTTGCAAGCAGTGGAGACTTTTCATCTGCCAGACTTTGGGGTGGGTGGGTTGCGAAGGGGGGGTGGAGGAGAGGGAATATTAGCCTGCAAACCTGCTGGTGCGTGGTGGGGAGGGTCGGTCTCGCCAAACATGGGCAAGGCAGGGGACAACCCCCCACCCCCACCCTGGCAAGGCCAGGAACATGAGTGCCGAGAGCTGCCGACACGCCGGCGGGGTGGTGTCAGATCGCAGAGTGTGCTGCACTGCAGAGACACCAGAGAGGCAGAGAGAGGAGAGACTGAAGAGAACTAGGGAGCACCCAAAACCCCACCCAGTCACAGCCATTCGACCCTAGCACTGCCCAAAGCAGCCGGAGAAAATCCCACGCCTACATGCCTGAGTCACTCGCATTGCACAGGCAGGAGGAGGGAGGAAGGGGAAGGCCGGCTGGCTCCCAACCAGGCCAGCAGCCCAGCTCAGCCCAAGCCTCTCACTCTTGCCAGGTCCAAGCAGCCAGACACCCACCTGCGCAACCAGAGCCAGCACAAAAGAAATGGCAGGAGAAGCCCATATACCACAGAGTGTCACAGTGCTTATGCTCACAGGACGCCTTGTCTTTCTGAGGAGCATGCCCTGCTTTGCCCCCCTCCAGAGGGCAAAGGATATGAATCAAAGAACATAACATGCATGCCTTATAGTTTAGTCTTTAAGGAAGAACAACTGGAGTGGGTAACTGGGCAACAGAGTATTTGAATGAAGAGGGAAATGGGGTAAATTCACTTCAGGGACCTTGGAAAGTAGAAATCCAAGTTCCTACAGAGAGGAGGAAGCGTGGGGAGGCAGGCAGGAAGGAAAGGATGGATGGATGGAAGAAATGAGCCAACTGCAACGATGCCAGATCCTAATGGACAGCAAACCCTACTACAATTTCTACAGCAACTTCAAAGCCTGCACAGTTTAAATATAAAATTATTCCATCTCAGTTCCTCATCTGCAAATTGGGGGCAACAGAGATCCCCATGTCATCTACACAACAGTGTAGTGGAGACTGGGAAAATTAACTCTTCCCAGAGTTGTCACTGGGCATGCTGGCTGGGAGTCTGCAAGTTGTAGGCCAATAAAGTCTTTTTTTGAACTGTGATAAATTAGGTATAGTAACGTCTTGATATGTCTCATCTACAAATGGCTCCTGACAGGCTTCACAGTCTAAGCTTGGGTGGAGTTACATCATTACACACCTCTTCCAAGTTTCAGAAAGAAGATTATCTGCCATACCTCCTTGGAAAATTTACAAATAAGCCAAGGTTCAGGAGTCAACTCAATAACTCAATGGAGGCAAGTCAGGTATAAGCAGCCCCCCTTCCCCAAAAGGGAACCCCACAAACAATGCCATCTCAAAATTATGAGGCATCTGATAGACTCTTAGCATCTACTAGTCTTCCACTAGGAGCAGATCTGAAATCAGAAGAGGCAATTCACAAAGGTCACAGGAATGAGTTACCAGAGTGTTGAGCAAGTAGTGGCTGAAGCAGTAAGACAGAGGGTTAGGATAAATGGCAAGGTCTCTGGGTCAAGAGTAGACATGAAATGCAGTGTCACTGAGAGAAACAGAGAAATGTGGAACAAAGACTACAAGCCGTGGATAAAACAGCATTGCTATAGATAAAATATACAACTGACTTAAAGAGCCTACTAAGGGACTTGAACAAAGAACTCATTCACTAGTTCAATTCCATCCCATGTACACACTAAGAAGAGAAGCCAGCAATACAGCCATCACTGCAGTCTATCCACACAACAACCAAGCTGCACAAATCACAGCTTTTTCCCCCCAGGCCATAAAAAGGTTAGGCTGCATAGCTTCAAAAAGTTAGCTCTGTGGGATTGCAACTCACCAAATCCATCAGCTGGCACAGCCAGTAGCTGTGCTAGCTGAGATTTCTGGGAGCTGCAGTTCTATTTATGAAACAGAGTTTGGGAGAAGAGTGGGCATAGGAAAGAGTACAATGCCTCATAGGAATACGGATCAGCACAGGTTTTTCCAAAGTAGGGGTGTGCAACTCCATTTGGATGACTGAAAGACAAAATGGGGTTTACAAGTTCCTGGCTAAAGCATGCCAGGCTCTCTGTGGACCAAAAACCAGGTCTGCCTCCCCAAAAAGGGTCCCTCATCCACAGTGTGAGGCCTCAACAGCTGGTCTTCACCAATAGCCAGCAACCACAGTGCAGTCAGATTCACATGCACTCAAGACTTCAGGCATTCAAGGTCTGACAGAGATACAAGCCAGCCCCATTAAGCAAACACCTTGAAGGTTAAACACTGTGAAAGTATTGAGGGTAGAGACTTATAACTGTAGCCACAAGGATCTGATCAGGCTGGCTGTTCGAGTCCATTTGCTGGCACTTTAGGATTCAAACATATCAAGATAGAAATAAAAGAAGCAGAGACCATGAATTCCAGGAGTCAATCTATTTGTGTAAATCTAACCCATTCACTAATTCTTACCTGCATAATTTTGTCTAATTCTTGTGAAGAAAGATTCATTACACCAAGAGGGGAGGGGATGTGACTGTTGTTCTTGTGTGCCTTCAAGTCATTTCCAACTTACAGTGACCCTAAGGCAAACCTATAATGGGGTTTTCTTGGTAAGATTTGTTCAGAAATGATTTGCCATTGCCTTTCCATGAGGCTGACAGCATGTGACTTGCCCAAGGTCACCGAGTCAATTTCATGGCTGAGCTGGGAATCAAATTCTGGGCTCCAGAGTAATACTCATAGAATCATAGAATTGGAAGAGACCACAAGGGCCATCCAGTCCAACCCCCTGCCATGCAGGAACCCACAATCAAAGCATCCCCAACAGATGGCTATCCAGCTTCTGTTTAAAAATCTCCACAGAAGGAGACTCCACCACACTCTGAGGAAGGAGTCTGTTCCACATTCAAACAGCTGTTACTGTCAGGAAGTTTCTCCTAATGTTCAGGTGGAATCTCTTTTCCTGTAGCTTGCATCCATTGTTCCAAGTCCTGTTCTCTGGAGTAGCAGAAAATAAGCTAGTGCCCTCCTCAATATTGCATCCCTTCAAATATTTAAAGAGGGCTATCATAACCCCTCTTAACCGTCTCTTCTCCAGGCTAAACATACCCAGTTCCCTAAGTAGTTCCTCACAGGGCATGGTTTCCAAACCCTTCACCATTTTAGTTGCCCTGCTCTGGACACAATCATTTTTCAACATACTTTCTGAATTGTGGTGCCCAGAACTGGACACAGTATTCCAGGTGGGGCCTGACCAAAGCAGAATACAGTGGCACTATTCTTTCCCTTTATCTAGATCAGGGGTAGGCAACCTGTCCTCTTTAAGGGCCGACAGCTTCCAGAATCCCAGGAGCTATTGGCCAACATGGGACTATTGGCCAACATGGCTGAGGCTTCTGGGAGCTGAAGTCCCTCAGCCCTTAAAGGGGAAAGGTTGCCTACCCCTGATCTAGATACTATACTTCTATTAATGCAGCCTAAAACTGCATTGGCCTTTTTAGCCGCAGCATCACACTGTTGACTCATGTTCAACGTGTAGTCTACTAGGACTTCT
>JAIPUX010001880.1:115666298-115678708 GCA_020142125.1 Phrynosoma platyrhinos
TGATTTCACCCCACGAGGCCTGGCTATCACGTGACACGTGCACATGCATATACGCGCGCGCCAACGCGCCGCCCGCCTCAGGCGGAGGAACTTCCGGTTCCGGTCTATGAAATAAATAAATAAATATATAAAATATATAAATAAATGTGTTTCCTTCCTGCTTCTGCCGGTTGTGGCACATCATGGCCGGCGTGACACGTGTTTTGGGGGAGAGGGAGGAGTCAAAGGGAAGCGGAGGGGGGTCTCCTCAGATAGTCTTCCTTCCTGAGGGAAAGCTTTACTCAAGTCCAAAACATACTGCAGACATAACCCAGTTTGAGACCGCTTTAACTGCCCTGGCTCAGTGCTAGGAAATCCTGGGAACTGTAGTTTATTGTGGCACCAGAGCTCTTTCTGACAGGAAAGGCTCAATGTCTCAGAAAAAAACTACAGTTCCCAGAAATTCTCTAGCATTGAGCCAGGGCAGTTAAAGCGGTCTCAAATTGATAGCTATAACTCAGGGCCTTTGCAGACTGCCAGAAATAGTGCACATTAAATTGAGGCACTGCCCTGGCTCAGTGCTAGGGAGTCATGGGAATTGTATTTTTTTTCTGGGACATTGAGCCTTCTCTGTCAGAGAGCTCTGGTGCCACAATAAATTACAGTTCCCATGATTCCCTAGCACTGAGCCAGGGCAGTGCCTCAATTTAATGTGCACTATTTCTGGCAGTCTGCAAAGGTTAACATTTCTGGGTAGCACTACTTTGACAGAAAATTTGGTTCCAGAAGTAGAAATAACAAAAGAATAAGGATAGGTTTCTACACCACAAAAAGAAGGGCAGTTTGATATGTTTCAGCAACATTTTTATTCAAAACAAATAATACGCAGATCTGAAACATGAAATTCTGCTGCTCCAGAGACTGGAACATGGACCATGGATTTTAATTACAAGAAAAGTGACTCTACCTAAACATTAGGGAGACCTTCTTGACTGTAAGAGCTGTTCAACAGTGGGATTGCTTCAGAGGGTGGTGGATCCTCCTCCTTTGGAGTTCTTTAAAAAGAAGTTGGATGGCCCTCTGCCCAGAGAATATTGAATGTGTATTCCTGCATGGCAGGAGATTGGGTTTTATGTTCCTTCTATCTATGATTCTATGAAACGACCAGGTCAAGTAAGCCTTGCATAAATAAACCTCTCAGAGACTGCTTGAAGGATTCTTCTAAAATACATCTAGGAATGACCTTTTCTTTCCCCCTTCTCTCCTTTTCTTATGATTTCCATGTTGATGGCCACACTTTCAGTCCTGTGTTTCATTTTAACATTCTGGACATCGCAGGTGAGACAGGCTTTTCTGCTTTCCCCCTCCCCTAGTCTTGCTATTCATGAAAGCAATGCTTAATACAGGATTCTGGAGACAGATGCTTTTTTGCCTTGTTTGTCGTGGACAGGCGCACACAGCTACAGTGGGATCAGCTAGAACAGAATCTCTTTCAGCTCGGCCTTCATTGTATTGTCTTGCAACATGTTGCTGCAATCTAGCAGAAGAAAATCTTGTGTTTTTCAAGCCCTTCATTCTCCTCGCAATATCAGTCAGAGAGAAGATAAGAAGGAAAGGGGCTAGGCAAGTATAAAAAGCCTTTGGTAAACGGAGCGTCTTTAGCAGAAGCTTTGTTAATGAAGGTCTACCAATATCCTGAAATGTATGCAGTTGAATGAAGGCCTAGTATTATGAGACATTTTAGGACATGAGATAATTGTGTTGCCAGAGTAGACATGGGGACAGAGTTGGGACCGAGGTGTGTTGTTGTTGTTTTTAATCTGACAAACTACTCTCTATCAAAGAATAAACATTTGTAAGAATAAATCTAGCACCACAAATGGACATTTTTAAAATGGGGGGGCACTTTAATCTCTCAGGATGCTGTCTGTGACTTTATTATGATGGCAATGCCTTGAACAAGAAACACCAAAGATTCCAAGGCAAAACAGCTGAACAGGAATTCATCACAGGGTTCAACTCTTGTCTCCTGAGGTTTTTGAACAAGACAAAGGCTTTTTGCCACACTTGGCATGTGATGATCAGCTCATCAGTGCAAGAATGTCTGTCTTACCACAACAATTGAGGTTAATGTTTGCTGTTAAGATAATGACCCTTGTAGGATTGTATTACAGTTTGACATTCACACAAGCCCATCCCTTCACTTCTGCCAACTGAGTTATCTGCAGTACTTGCTTCTGATGAAGCAAAGTGTAGTTCATAAAAGCCTACACTAGAATAAAAATTGGTAGTCTTCAAAGTGCTACAAGCCACTCTGGTATTTTCTCCCCTACAACAAACATAATACATTTTGTTGTTGTTGCATGCCTTTAAGTGGAATCTGACTTAGGATGACTTTATCATAGGGTCTTCTTGGCAGGATTTATTCATGGGAAGTTTGCCATTGCCTTCCTCTAAGGCTGTGACTTGCCCAGAGGGTGAATAGGGATTAGAACCATGGTCTCCAAAGTCCTAATCTAACACTCAAATCACTACACCTTTAACACATTAATGCTACCTCTTAACACTGTTGTTGTTGTGTGCCTTCAAGTCATTTTCGACTTGAGGCAACCCTAAAGGGTTTTCTTGGCAAGATTTGTTGGAAGGAAGTTTGCCATTGCCTTGCTCTGAGGCTGAGAGCATGTGACTTGCTCAGTCACCCAATGGGTTTCATGGCCGAGCTGGGAATCAAACCCTGATTTCCACTTGTAAATAAAAGCCTTCCTCAACTTGGCATCTTCCAGATGTTTTGAAGTAATATTCCAATCAGCCCTAGCAATGTAGCTAATGGCCAAAGATTATGAAACAGACAGCCAAAAGGAATTGGAGTAACTTCCCTGAGAAGAGAGGTTACACTTTTAGGGCTAGAATTCAAAGATATAGCCATGTTAGTCTGTAGAATCGTATGTAGAGAGATCTCGTAGCACCTTTCAGACTAACTGAAAGAAAGAAATTAGCAGCATGAGTTTTCGTAGACTTCAATCTACTTCCTCAGATGCATTTAGAGCTGTTTAGTTTGGAAAAAAAGGTAAGAGGAATTATGGGAGAGGTGGATGAAATTGCCTGTGTTGTTTGAACAGTGGACAAGGAGCAGCTTATCTCCTGCTCTTGTAACTTTAGGACCCAGTGGGATCATCCACTGAAACTGACGATGGGAGATTCAGGTAGGGTTGACAAGGTGGGGAGGAAACTGGTACAAATTACCAAAACCTAGTAGTCCAGAAGGGGCTTGGGCCCCAACTATGCTGCCTGTGATTTTGTCTTCTTCAGTAGTATAGTCAGCCCTCTATATCCACAGATTCCTTATCCACAGATTTCACTATCCAGTGTGAAAATATTAAACACACACACAAATTCCAAGAAGTAAACCTTGATTTTATCATTTTATATAAGGGACACCCTTTCTATGCCATTGTATTTAATGGGACTTTAGCATCCGTAGATTTTGATATCCACAGCAGGTCCTGAAACCAAACCCCCGTAGATACCAAGGGGCCCACTGTCTCATCATTTGTGGATTGTTCTTGCATCCATTGTGGAATCAACAAATTTTGAAGAGAATACAGTTGGCCCTCTACGCCTGAGGCCTTAACTTTTGCAGATCTGATTATCCGCAGTTTTGATGAATATGTTCTTTCTAGGAATTTCTAAGGGCCTTTGCAGACTGCCAGAAACAGTGCAAATTGAATCCACTTTTAGGGTTAGGGTTAGTGCTAGGGAATCATGGGAATTGTTTTTTTTTTCTGAGACATTGAGCCTTCTCTGTCAGAGAGCTCTGGTGCCACAATAAAATGCAGTTTTCATGATTCCCTAACCCTAACCCTAACCCTAAAAGTGGACTCAATTTGCACTATTTCTGGCAGTCTGCAACCCCCCCTAAGTCTTCCAGTGCACCTCTGCCAGAAGTTGACCCTGGAGTTGGGCTGGAGAACCTAGAAGTTCCTATAGAAAACACTTCTCTAGGCATTTCTAGGTCCTCTGGCATAATTCTATGATCAATTTCTGGCAGATATTGACTACAGAGTTGCACTGGAGGACCTGGAGATTACTAGTGAGGTGTTCTCTCATGTAAAAAGAATGGTGTTTTTTTATTTGCTGTTTTTCCACAGCCACAGGGATTGTTCACCCCTAAACCCAGCAAGTGTGGAGGGACCACTGTACTAATGACATACACATTTTGAAATCCGTATGAATATTTTTTGCCAGTCTGCCAGGGGTTTGAAGCTGCCACTATCTGCCCACCTGCACCAAGAGCATGGCAGGTACTCATTATACACTCTCCTCCGGTAACTGATCTGCACACTCTCTTCCCAGGCCAAAGGAAGTCAGGGAGGGAGGAGAGCAGGAGAAGAGCCCCTTCCCTGGATCCCTCCTCTTCATGCACAGCTGGCAGCCTTTTTCCTGTTCAGCCCAAAGCCACCACTGCAGTTTAGAGATGCTTATCAAGCCTATAGTCACACACCAGCATCTGGGAGGGGTGCCCAAAAAAGAGGGACCCAAGCATTCTCAGCAGCCTTGGATTCAGGATGGTTAGGTCAAACTGGGGAATTTGCTGTCACAAGAAAAGCAATGCAGCAAACATCGACAGCTTTAAAATGGGATTAGATAAATTTATAGGGGATGAAGCCATCACTGGCTATTAGTCAGGATGGCTATATATCACCTCCAGATTCAGAGACAGGATGCCTCTATATATGAGTTACTGTATTCCCGCTGGACCATGTAACCCAGGGGTAGGCAACCTAAGGCCCGGGGGCCGGATGCGGCCCCAAGAGGCCTTTGGACCGGCCCCATGCCGGTCCTGCCATCGCCACTGCCACCGCCCCCCCACCTGCCATAATGATATTGATTATTGTTGTTATTACTTGTTCTTGGGGTTTTCTTGGCAAAATCTCCACAGGGGTTTTGCCATGGCTTTTCTGTGGCTGAGAGAGTGTACATTTTTAATTTTTTTAAAAAAATTGTTTTTATTATTTTATTTATTTATTTATTATTTTTGGTGCTTTAGCCCCCCAATTGTCTGAGGGACAGCAACCCGGCCCCCAGCTCAAAAAGGTTGCCACCCCTGATGTAACCCATGGGGTGACTTTGGACAAGTCACATGCTCTCAGCCTCAGGGGAAGGCAATGGCAGACCTCCTCTGAACAAATCTTGCCAACAGAAAACACCATGTTAGGGTCGCCATAGATCAGAAATGACTTGAAAGCACACAAAACACACACACATATACGCACACAGAGGATGAAAAAGATGCAGTCCCACAGAGAACTGACTGGCTGTGGTTTGAACAGAATCCTGAATCACAAAGGCCTTTTGGCCTGATTGACTATGGTCCAAAACACGCTGCAGAAATAATCCAGTTTGAGACTGCTTTAAGTGCCCTGGCTTAGTGGTAGGGAATCCTGGGAATTGTAGTTTATTTTGGCACCAGAGCTCTCTGACAGAGAAGGCTCAATGTCTCACAAAACTAGTTTCCAGAATTCCCTAGCATTGAGCTAGGGCAGTTAAAGTGGTCTCAAACTGGATTATTTCTGCAGTATGTTTTGGACCTATAATTCTTCTTGTGTTTGGAACTAGAGTGTCTAGACTCTAGGTTACTGTAACCTTGAAAAACCAAAGTGAGCAGTTAAAGGTTATTCCAGATTTTGTAAGATTTATATAAAAAACAAAACAAATGAGAAACATGGAGGGAAATTTAGACTGTTGCTGAATCACACTGGGCATCCACATCTTTCATTCTGGCTGTGATCAGCTCTAGCAGATGATGAATCCAACTGTTGAGTAGGTTCCTTCAAAAAGCATATAGCTGTTTAGTCAAGGAACAACATAATGCCTCACTGCTGTATCATTGACACACATAATACAAAATCCCCCCCGGTAGTCATATCACATCACCACACTCACAGGAGGAGTATGAGTATGTGAATCAAGAAACTCTTCCTTTCCTGTGCAACAATGCTTGTTCATCACCATCCCACAAGGAGGGAGCCTTGTTCTTTTGCATGGCACTGACTCAGCTATAAAATCAGTTAAGGATGGCCTTGTACCTCCCTACTACAACCAGCTCTGCTCCTACACAACCCCTGCAAAGCCTGGCCTTGAGCCAGATAAGAAAACCACCCTTCCTCCACCTTGGCTTTCCCTCTCCTTTTGCAAGGCTGCTCCCAATTCTGCTGGGTCTCCTTTCTTGACATTTTCTACATGCATGGTTCATTTCAGCTGTAGTTATTTCAACAAGTGGCTAATTGAGCTCTGGAAGAATTCAATTCTCCCCAGAGATGTCCGAGGCCTTTTTTAGTCAGAGTTCTGGCTGCCAATGTGCTGTTCGTGTTTTCTTTAAGCTTGGCACCTTCTCTGGCGCTGTTCAACTTCTACTGTTTCCTCAGCACTGTTTACAATTCTGGGAATTTCATGTTGGACAAACGCAAGCATTACAACTGGGAGCAGGATTTACCTGTCCTGATCATTTTCACTGTATTTCCCCTCCTTGAAGTTTATTAAACTGCTTAAGAGCCCAGGACTTTGCTAAGACTGTGAGTACATAATCCTATAGATGTCTGCTCAGGAGAAAGTTCCACAGAGCTTATGCTCAGATAAGTGGACATAAGATTTCGATCCGAAATCTCCACCTCGCTGGGATTGTTGCAGTTGAATCTTTATTTTACTGCCTTCCGCCCATAACTTCCTTCTAATTGCATCCTGTGCCAATGTTATTTTTCCTAAGCTGAAGAACACAAAATGCTTGGGGCAACTCTTCTCTTCCCCCAAATAAGGATCTGTGAGAGCCCAACTGAACAAAGAACATGAAGTATAACTATTTGGTCATTTTAAAGCGGTGGGATATTCTTATACGCAGATGAAATAGAATGAATAAAGATCTCTAACACCAAATGTAAGTTTGTGTAACAAATTCCGAATGAATAAAGATCTCTAGCAGATACAAATTGGTATTGTCTCGACTTTTCCCTCTTCTTGGCCAGCAGAACCAAATGTAGGTTTGTGTAACAAACTCCCCCCTCCCCCACTTTTTTTTTTAAGAACAGTATAAATGTGGATCTGACAGTTGCATTCCCCTTTATGTCATATCTCTGACCATTGCACTTTTGAGGACAGAGGCTGTATAAAAAATGGCTCTGAAGCAAGTGATTCTCAAGTTCAAATATTCCAAAGTGTAAATAGCATTTTCTGGCAGATGATCATATATAAGGTTTGAAGTCTGAAAGACAGCAAGCACACTAGTTGTCATCTCGCACTAAAAGAGGAAGGGAAATTAGATTTTACCTAGAATCATAGAATCACAGTCAGAAGAGACACCAAGGGCCATGCAGGAACACACAATCAAAACACTTCCATCCAGCCTCTGTTTAAAAACCTCCAAAGATGGAGACTCCACTTTCCAGCTTCCCAATCAGTGCAATGAATATCTCTGTTGGCAATTAATGTTCTTGCGACACCCAACTCTATATTGTCATTTTAAAAGAAAATTACTTTGGTTGTTGAAAAAATAATGAAGGAATATTCTTGGTCTGGGGATGTGTGCAATTTGTTGCCTTCCAGGTGTTATTAACCTGAAACTTCCACCTGCCCAAGCCAGCATAATTTATGTTAAGGAATGATTATGGGACTCCAACACCATCACAGGTCACAGTAAAATCTGCAAAGGCTGACCCAGTGTGTACTGTTTTAAGCACACAAATATTTCTTAGTTGTACACCTGATAACCAACAACCCAAGTTGGTTGTTACTAAATCTGTTGGTTAACATATACTGACTTCACGTTAGTGCTTGTATATAGGATGCATGTCGAAGTAGACTTAAGTCTACGAAAGCTCATGCTGCCAACTTCTTTATTTCAGTTAGTCTCAAAGGTGCTACAAGATCTCTCTTCAAACTGATTCTACAGACTAACATGGCTATATCTTTGAATTCCAACAAATGAAACATGTAAGCTATTCTGAAACTATATCACTTCAGACTACTAGTAACTGTGTGCAGAAAATAGCATTTCAGGAGGGGATGCTATAGTGTAGCCTTCTTCATGCAAAATGGGCCCATATGAAGCATTTGTATTTATAAGGAGAGGGAGGGAGAGGGAAGGAAAGACAATGAGATAATCATATTCCAGTATATCCTCAATACGATATAGAAAGAAAACTTTTTCTTCTGTTGGCACCTCAATCCCAAAAAGAAAAGTGTAATGAGTGAAACAGAATAAGAAAGGTGAGGGCCTCAGTGTGTGCTTGTTGTTGTCATGTGCCTTCAAGTCATTTCTGATTTATGGCAACCCTAAGGGTTTTCTTGACAAGTTTCTTCAGGGGAAGATTGCCATTGCCATCCTCTAAGGCTGAGAGAGTGTGACTTGCAGAAGGTCACCCAGTGGGTTTCCGTGGCTGAGGGGATTTGAACCCTGGTCTCCAGAGTCACAGTCCAACACTCAAACCACTATGCCACACTGGCTCTCAATGTATGCTTGGATCCATTTTTCCATAGTGAATGGCTATAGCTCATAGACATCAAACACAGATAGGGTTTAAGGGCCAAACATATATCCAGCAAACACCCAGGGAACATATACAAATTTCCTCATCCATAAGACCACCTGTTGGGATGTGCATGCCTATGTATACTGGTAGATCCAGTGATTAACTTTTAGGAACTGCCTTCATACTTTTTCAAGGCAAATATTGTCAGGTATTTTTTTCAGGGAAAATATTGTAAGAATTGTTTTGACAAAATAGAGTGGGTTGCTCCTGAATTTCAACCCAACATAAACCAAGTTACAACAGTTTCCTAGCTCCCATTCAGATCCTTGTTTCTCTTAAGTGCCTCACTCCCAAATACCTTCCCATGGTGAGGAATGCAATTCCAACGGTCTGTTTATGATCACAACACACAAACCTGTACACTTACTGCTCATTTCCCAAGTAAGGAAACAAATTGGAAGAAAAATTAATCTGCAACTGTATCCCCCCCTAGAGTTGCTCATTTTCTTTGCTGGGCAACCTGGTATTCTTTTGTGTAATCATACTGGATAGCAAAGAAGCCAGAGAAGAAAGATTGCTCCAAGAATATGACATTTTTAGAGCCCTTGCAGGCCACCAAGTTAGAAACCTTGCTGACTTTGTGGACTGACTTTGAAATTAAATCAAGCTGATCCCTGGGACCAAAGATTCTAGTGGCCAACTCTTTGGTGTCCTACCCAGCTTCATAATTATCTAGAGGCTTCTACTCCATATCCTCCAGCTACACTTCTTTCAAGCACCCCAGTTGTTGCCAGTTATCCTACTGTTATAAAGAAACTCAAGCATCATTGTGAAAATAGTGCACTGCCTTCAGCCAGCCAGAATGTCAGATGTACAACCCTTTTAATAATTTTGTCCACATGACAGTTGTACCTATAAGACTGCAGGCCCTACCATTTTACAATCAACCCTGCCCACTTACAACCTGTAAATGGGTTTCTGGCTGTCTCTGAGGCCCTTCAGGCCCTCCTATTCATAGAACAAAACAAGCCAAATTTACTTGGAAGTCAGTTTATTTTCCTAGGACAAACAGTTTTTTAACAAAAAGAAATAATAATAATGGAAGAAGGTGGTCCCTCTTCAGAGTGCCACATTCCACACACTACCCCCACCCAACCACCCCCAGACCACTGGCAATTCAAACATCATAGTTGGGATTTTTGCGCAGGATAACAAAACCTTCCAAAATGGGTGTGACCGGTATGTGCTCTTCTGTGGCCAACTCCGCTCGCTCGCCATGGGCCAGCAGCACTGGCGTTGTATGGGTCTGGAAGCCAGTGATAGTCTTTGGCTTCCCAGCCTGGCCCACCACATCCACAGCCTGAGAGGAAGGCCAGAAGTTAGACACAGAAACAGTTTGCTTCTCTCTTTTCTCACACTCACACACACACACTTTCACTTATGTCAAGATCAGGACTACCTTAACACTATGAGCCACGTAAATTAAGAATTAAATTGTTTTTACCTATGCCACCCCATGACACATCCACCACTTTATCTCACCTGTTGATTCAACTGCCATTTTAAATACACAGTTAGCCTGTTGAAAAAGTGGGGATCCTTGGCCCCCATATGACCCTGCAAGCATTTCTGCAATGCTGCATTTCTACCCTGAAAGAAATGGGCCTTCAAATGGCCAGGTGCATTCCTAGCAGCTTTCAGGGAGCACACTTGACTATTTAGGGCTCTTTGGGGGGTGGGGGTAGCCATGGAATTGTTCTAGGCCTGGAAGGTATTTTTCAGAATCCAAAAATGGTGAAGGCAGCCTAAGTGATAGAAGTTGCCCATCTTAGTCTAAGCCTCCAAGGAAGAAAGGAAATAGAACAGCTTCATATAGTAGTTCTGTCAGGGCTACCCATAATAGGCCACGAACATCTGAAAACATTCAGCATTCACAAGATCCCCCAAGTAAAGCAGGGCCCCTCCCCAGTCTGGCTTTTAATTATTCCCAAGATCGAGATCATACTCTGAGCCTACTTACCTGACCCACTCTTACAGACACTGGCAGGGGACGCAGCTCCTCATCAAAAGTGACTAGCATTCGTGGCTGCATGGCAGCCACAAGGCCATAGAGCACATAGTGGGACTTCCCCAGGATAACTAGAAGAGAAAGGATGATAAGAGTCTCTGTTGAATCCCATCTTATTTTCAGCCAGTGTTCCAATCTGTCTAAATTGTGGTGAATCTTGGGCCTATTTTCTGTAGTGCTAGCTATTCCTATTAGTTTTGTGCTATCTGCAAATATGATAAGCAGCAAAACCTCTACACTCTTATCAAAGTCCTGTGGCATGTGATTTAAAATTTCCTTCCAAGAGGACACTGAGGCCTTACTAACTACTGCCCTACAGTGTTTGGATCAATCTGTAGTTGCACTTGTCTAACTACCAAATTCTAGTTGAGGAAGTCTGTTCATCACTATGATGCAGAACTAAAAGGCAAGGAACAGGAAAATTAGGGCTGTTGTTGTTGTTTTTAAAAGAGAGCCAGTGTGGTGTAGTGGTTTGTGATTGGATTATGACTCTGGAGACCAGGATTTAAATCCCCACTCAGCCATGGAAACCCACTGGGTGACCTTGGGCAAGTTATATTCTCTCAGCCTCAGAGTAAGACAAAGACAAAAATAAGTAAATAAATATCCTCTGGACAAATAGGTTCACCTTTAGCTCACCATAACTCAGAAACAATGTGAGGGCAACAACATCAACAAAAATCCCACCAGGAGAAAGGTAGGAAATAAATACATACATAACCTGTTCCTCCCTTGATTGAATAATTTTAATTATGGAGTAATATCCAAAATATCCCTGACTAACTCTGATGATCAAGGTCTTTACTCACTTCAAAGTAGATAAATGGAACACAAAACATACATGGCTTGTTAACAGCCCCAAACCTTTCCTCAGTAAGTCACAGAAGAGGAGATGCTCCTTGCCTAGAAGTCATATTTTCTACATTTTGCCAAATGGGTTTTTAGATGTGCAGGTGTCATTCTCAACTGACTCAAGTTGCATGTTTCCCAGCTCCAAGCATTGAAAAGGAGCAAATTTTACAGCCTGCCATTACCATGGCTTGTTGATTGTAATATGCAACAGGAAAGGGAAATACTTACTATTGCGTACATCCAGGAAGGACACTAGTACAGTCAAAAGGCCAGCCACTGCCACCTGACTCATGAGCTGCCGATCACTGTGGTAAGGACAAAGGGTGAGTGTTCCTTTTCCAAGATGCGTCAGGCCCTGCAAAGCAAAAATGATAACATATTGGTGAAGCAGGAGCCTGTGACCGAAGTCAGAAAGTTAATCTCTGTCTCCAAAGCCAAAGGAAAGGCTAAGGTGCTGACTACAAGGAGGGCCAAGCAAGAGGTTGTGCTCAACCCCATTTGCTAAGAACAATGGCGAAGCTCCTGACACTCCCAGACAACAGTACACTCTGATTAAGAAAAAGAACAGAAAGGAAAAAAGTACTATAAACTGCCAGGCTGGACAAAACTAAAAGGTTGCTTTAGCTTAGCTTAATGTTCTGTCAGTGACCCAAACCAAGGGAAGTTCACACATGGGGCAAGGTGGCACTGAAATGTACATTTTGCTATTAGGAATTGTATCCCTTGGCAAGCCTATCTCCATCCATTTATCCCTTTTCAAACTTTTTTCCAGAATTCTGTACTATTCAGTTTTGCTATTGGTTTTATGGACAAAGGTGTCATCTTTGCTACATCTTTGCTTTGGTTTGTCATGATTTTAGTATGTGCTATCTTTAGTCCACAGTAACAGTTTATTGTATAAGGCACAACAAACATTACAACATATTACAAACAACCACCATACATTTTATTGAACAATTTGTTAACTTAAAAAACAGTGATAGAGAAAA
>JAIPUX010001880.1:115710706-115729017 GCA_020142125.1 Phrynosoma platyrhinos
TATTATTATTATTATTATTATTATTATTATTATTATAAGAGGAAGCATTCCTTTTAAGTGACCAAACTCTAAGACATTGGGAATTTCAGAGGCTAAAACTAGGACTTTGGATTTGGGCCAGAAAGAGATTGGCTGGCCACTGCACACGGCAAAATACTGGCCCACTTTGATCACAGTGATCAAGCCCTCCTAGAAGCTCTCTAGCTGCTCTGCTTTGAACTAAATGAGGTTTTCAGACTGTTTTGAAAGGAGGGTCATCTATAATGCACAGCAGCAATCTGAAGAGGAGGTGACTTGAGTAACAATTGAGTAACAATTGCAAGGCTTTTCTTCATAACGTGCCTTTCTCTCAGGGCAGGACCCAAGTGTCTCACCATGTGCATTAAAACAGACTACATACAGCTATGAATAATGTGTCCAGGGTTACATGTAATCATGTTTTTCTAGGTTTGTGGCACAAGGGGGTATCCAGTACCCTCTTGCAGAATGCCTCCCCCTGCCATGCAAGACTTCTTCAGTGGCCAGGGACACATTTAGTGGCTGGGGAGGTGGAATTTAATGCTACCAGGAGACCCTGGCTGCATCAACACTGCAGAAATAATCCAGTTTGACACCGCTTTAACTGCCATGGCTTAATGTTCTGAAATCCTGGGGTTGGTAGTTCTGAGAGATATTTAGCCTTCTCTGTCAGAGAGCCCTAGTGCCCCAACAAACTACAAATCCCAGGTTTCCATAGCATTGAGCCATGGCAGTTAAATTGCATTAATTCTGCAGTGCAGATGAGGCCTTTTATGTACATAAATCACGAACAAGATTCCAGTCACGGGCTTCTTCAACCCACATCTTTGGATCATCTTATGCTCTGTGTTTCTGGGGAAATCCTGAATTTTAAAAATGTAATTATCCTGTATCATTTAATGAATGCTGTTCCATGGACCGGTGCTACTCCACAAACTATTGGCCACCTGTCCAGGAAGAGTTTCCAAAAAAGAAGGGGCTGGCTGTAGCCAATGGGGGACAAAGATGGTTCCAATCCCTGGCCCCTTGGTTTGGAAAAATAATTAAAACCTTGCTGGTCACCCATATTGGAGAAAGCTTAAGAAGCCTTGGGTCATTCATTTCCCTTATCTTGTAATCAGCCCAGAAGAAGCTTTTCGATTGCTTCACTACATGGAATGCAAATTACTGGTCATCCTCTAGGGCCATGAAAAATGAGATTGCAGAGACAGGTTAGCCTTGTGCACAGTACCTGTAATGAACCTGTTCTGTTCTGTCTTGCAAAAAATCTGCCATCCAAATGGTGGTTCTGGGGTTTCTGCCACATCTTGTGACGTGGCGTCATCTACTTCACGGGCAATGAGAGATAATGGACCTCTTTTGCATCCCAGGGTTCAGCCTCTACCAGAAGGTCCACCATTCTTTTTTCTGGGTAGTTTTCTTTCCACCGCTTGTGTTTTATCGCTCACTCAGTCCTTTTGCATATTATTAGAAAAGAAGAATCAAGCTTCTGGCACTGAAAGGTAGTATGTATTCACACAGTCTGTAGATTTTCCTTTCAAAAAAGCTTACACCAAAAAGACAAATCTCCCCATTGATAAGATGTATGGAAGGAAGTGACCAGTATTTCCTTCCATGGAAAGCCAGGCTATGCCCCCTTGGCACTCTGCTCTCTTTCCACCAGGAGGTAAAGGCTTTTGCATTTAAAGAGGGATTTGAGGATTAATTGTTTCTGTGGAAGGAGTATGAGGCATATGATCTCTTTCACACTGTACAATTATAGCACTATGATTCCATTTTAACTGCCATGGCTGCATCCTGCAGAATTCTAGGACTTATAGTTTGGGTGGCCATTAAAACTCTCTGGCTGAGGATTTTCAGTACTTCACCAAACGACAAATCCCAGGAGTCCATATGATGATGGAGCCATGGCAGCTGAAGAGCGATCAAAGTGCTCTAACTTTGTAATGTGGAAGAGACCGGCATGCTGTACTTTTATTGTTGTTTGCAAAGTGCTGTTATACTGTGTTAAATTGCAGTGCTTTAATATGAGACTATATTTAAAAAATCATTATCAGCTCCAAGTGTTTATGACTTGTAAAACTCTGTGTGCTTTGGTTCCAGGCTTTCTAAAGGAGTGTATTCTCCCACTCACATTGTTCAGGATCTGTGATTGTTGGTGTATTTAGAATAATAGAAACACAGAGTTGGAAGAGACCCCCAGGGGCCATGCAATCCAACTGCCTTCTGCCATGCAGGAAGACACAATCAAAGCACTCTCTGTGACAGATGGCCATCCAGTCTCTCCTTAAAAACAGCCTCCAAAGAAGGAGACTCCATCACTCACCACCAAACAGCTCTCACTGTCAGGAAGTTCTTCCTAATGTTGAGGTAGAATCTCCTTTCGTGTATCTTGAATCCTTTGCTCCATGTCCTATCCTCTGGAGCAGCAGAAAACAAGCTTGCTCCATCTCAATATGATATCCCTTGAAATATAAACAGGGCTATCATGTCACCCCTGGCTTAACCTTTTCTTCTCACTCAGCTGCTCCTCATAGGGCCTGGTGGTTTCCAGCCCTTTCACCATTTGGGTTGCCTTCCTCTGGAAACTCTCCACCTTGCCAACATCCCTCTTGAATTTTGGTGCCCAAAACTGGACACAGGATTCCAGGTGAGGTCTTACCTTCTCTTGCTCCCATCACCATCACAGGCACGACTGGTGGGAACGTGATGGGAGACAGACAGGGCCTTCTCAGCGGTTGCCCCAAGCTCTGGGATTCCCTCCCCAGGGAGGTTACATTGGCTTTGCTTGCTGTCCTTCAGACAATGATTTCTTAAATTATTTTGACAGGCTTTCGGGAAGTGACTGTAAGAAAATACTTTTAGTGGTGTGCAGTACTGATATCGAGAGACTGAAAGAGAGAGAGAGAGAGAGAGATCAGATGTTTTACATTGTTTTCAATGCTACATACTGTTTAATGGTTGTTTTTTAATGCCAATCTTTGCACATTGTTATCTATATTGCTTTTATTTTGTCAGCTGTCCCAACTCAGGAGTTGGTGGAGAGTATGGCTCCTTGCTGGGAATGGCTGCAGGGATGAAGGGGAGGAGGAGGAGGAGGAAATTGTGCATGCATGGAGGAGGAACGGGTTCAGATCTTCCGCTGCTGCCCCACCTTCACCATCTACCACTCGAGGCAGATGCCTCGATTTGTCTAATAGCAGCACCAACCCTGGGTTCAGCATCCAGCATACCATCTTAATGAAAAGCACCTTAGGTGGCAAATAAGGGGGCGGCATAGTGGAGTGCATTGGACTATGACTCTAGACATCAGAGTTTGATTCCCAGCTTGGCCATGAAACCCACTGGGTGACCTTGGGCAAGTCACACTTTCTCAGACTCACAAAATGGCATTGGCAAACCTCCTCTGAACAAATCTTGCCAAGAAAACCACATGATAGGTTCACCTTAGGTTCACCATAAGTTGGGAATGACATGAAGGCACACAACAACAACAATCTCTTTTTCTCTCTCTCTCTCTGCCTGAAATCTAAGAGGGTCAAGAGGGATGCAATTCTAAGTAGCCTCCAAAGCTCCATGCCAGCCCCAACACTCATCCGTGTCCTCAGTCTGAGCCTGGGTGACTACCAAGGAGGGAGGCCATTTGCCAAATCCCCAGTGAGCATGATTCCTCACCCTGGGCATTCCCAGATATCCAAATCATTTCCTCCTTGCAGCACCAGCACTTTGCAAACTGGCATTTCCACCCTTGGGGAGGGGATAATTATACTCATCTGTGCTGTAGAGAGCCTTTTCCCAGAACAGAGGCTGGCACTCCCTGGAAGGAACTGGACCTCTCTACACCTCACGTAAGAGATCCAATTTGCAAGTGCCAAAAATGGATTAGGAGCAGAGGAGATCACATACTCTACAACTGTCCTCATTTGGCAGAGTCCTGATTAATCCTGCCAGCTGTTTCTTTAAATGTCCCAGTTTCCTCCTACTATTTTCCCCTTTGTTCCCTGCTTACTTCAGTTGCTGGTAACTGTTCAAAATGCAAAAGGACTCTGTACTCCTTTAACTCAGGGGAGGGGTGGGATCTTGCCCTTCCCAGCTGGCATAGGCAAAAACCATCTGCTGCAGCCTGTCCTACTTTGTCTACTCTTCCTCACTAATACCGTCTGCCATCTTGTTCATACTCTGAGGTTGCTTGACCACATGTGTCTTGGGTTTCATCAGTGAAATGTTAGAGGGTACAGAGATCACTAGGGAAATATCTTTGTCATGCTGAGGCACGGCATGAGTGAATTTCTGTATCTCAGCAGGAACTTGAGATACTTCCCAAAAGAGAATGTGGAAGCTGGCTCCTGCAGTTGAAGGGTTTATTTACACAGGATAGGAGGAAAGCTATATACAGCGAATGCAGAGCTCCTGGATAAAACCACAAACAAGCTTTCTCCCTGGTGGTGCAATGGTTAAATGCCTGTACTGCAGCCACTCACTCATAGACCACAAGGTTGCGAGTTCAATACTAGCCAGGGCTCAGGCTAGACTCAGGCCTACATCCTTCCGAGGTCACTAAAATGAATACCCAGCTGTTGGGGGGCAATAAGCTTACAGTAAGTTTGTAAACCGCTTAGACATCCTATAGCACGATATGAAGCTGCTTTGCTTTTGCTTTTTCTCCAGCTCTTAGCAACACAGGAAATCTCCAACTCCAGACTCAAAAGTACCAACCACTGACCACTGCTATCTTCAAGGACATAATCACCAGCTGTCCAGGCCATTCTCTCTCTCTCTCTCTCTCTCTCACACACACACACACATACAGAGATGACTCTGCAGTTCTGCAGATATAATACTACACATCACTTTAGTGTGACAGTATTGGCATCACATCCCATATGCCAGGCATGGAGAAGCAAAAACCACCACAGCCCTCCAAGGAGGCACTCTTGGCTGGCAGCCACTTGTCAGTCTCCTTTCCTTCTGCAGTCTGGGGCAACCTGCAAATCTCTTGGCAGGCCACCAAACTTAGCTGCAGGCTGCATTGATGTTGGAGAATCACACAAGCCTGACCTACAAAGCTGCCTTACAGCAAAAGAGACCATCAGCCCACCTAGCCTTGTATTGTTTGCTTTGACAGGCAGCAGCTCATCTAGGGTCTCTTTCCAAAAAACTGTCCTCAGAGATCCTTTGATTGGCCATGTGGAGGACTCCCAGTTGCTACCTGAAGAACATGTCAAAATGATTGGGAGAATTAGGTGAGATTTCTGCCTCCATTGTAGAGTGTGTGCCTGCCTGTTAACAGCCCAACCAAAAGGCTAGGATCTTGGCTGACTCAAATGATCAAGACAGAGGTACTGTTAGAATCATAGAATTACAGAATCACGGAAGAGAACCCTCAGGGCCATCCAGTCCACCCCATTCTGCCATGCAGGCAGACACAATCCAAGCCCTCCCTGTGACAGATGGCCATCTAGCCTCTGTTTCAAAACAGCCTCCAAAAAAGAAGACTCCACCACCCTCTGAGGCAATAGCATCTTCCACTGTCAAACAGCTCTTATTCTCAGGAAGGTCTTCCTAATACTGAGATGGAACCTCCTTTCATGTAGTTTGCATCCAATGCTCCATGTACTAGTCTCTGAAATAGCAGAAAACAATCTTGCTCCATTTTCAGTATGATATTGCTTCAAATATGTAAACATGGCTATTATATCACCTTTTAACTGCTTCTCCAGGTTAAACATATCCAACTCCCTAAGTCCCTCCTCATAGGGCATGGTGTCTATATGTTGGTCAACAGATTCAATTCAGGGCCGCCATAAGTCAGAAGTGACTTGAAAGCACACAATAACACACCTCTCCATCTTCTCTTCTCTAAACCAAACACAGGGCTTGGGGGTTTCAAAACTTTTCCACTGTCAAACATCTCTTGCTGTTAAGCCCTTCTTCCTAATGTTTAGGAAGAAGGGCTTAGCATCCCTTTTTTGTCATTTGAATCCTCTAGTTGGGTCCTGTCCTCTGGAGCAGCAGAAAACAAGCTCTACTCCATCTTCTACATGACAGCTATCATATCAGTTCTCAATCTTTTCAAGATTTGGCAGAAAAGCATAATTTTCTCTTGACGATGAAAACTAATCAATGTTGGCTCCAAGCTAACTTCCATTTGAGAGGTGAGGCTCTTCACCTTGAATATTGTGTCCAGTTCTGGGCACCACAACTCAAGAAGGATGTGGACAAACTGAAGGTTGTCCAGAGGAGGATGGTCAAAATGGTGAAGGATCTGGAAACCAACAAGCCCTCTGAGGAGCGGCTTATGGAGCTCGGTATGTTTTGCCTGGAGAAGAGAAGGTTAAGGGGTGACATGACTGCCATGCTTAAATATTTGAAGGGATGTCATATTGAAGATGGGCAAGCATGTTTTCTGCTGCTCAAGAGACTAGGACATGAAGCAATGGATGCAAACTGCAGGAAAAGAGATTCCACCTAAACACAAGGAAGATGACAGTGGAAGACACTGCTGCCTTTGAGTCTGGAAGAATCTCCTTCTTTGGAGGTTTTTAACCAGATGCTAGACTGCCATCTGTTGGGAGGGCTTTCATTGTGTCTTCTTGCATGGCAGAAGGAGGTTGGACTGAATAGCCCTTGGTGTCTTTCCAATTCTGTGATTCTGTTCCAAAGCCAAGCAAGGTGCTGCCATTGAAAAGGCCCTATTATGAGTTCTAGAAGACCCGTATGCCTTTGATTATCAGTTCTGGAGCAGATCTCAAGTCAAGGTGGGCTGTTACTACTTCTGTGCTATCTGAAGAAGTCCTTCCTGTGGTCTGTCCCAGATTCTCCCACCATTTAACTTCAAAGAATGACCCAGGGGTCTGCTATTATGATATTATCTGCTGTTCTAAGAACAGGAGGAAAAATAGTATTCTATCCACATTCTCCACATCATCCATCGTTTTATTCATCTTTACCAAGTATTTGCATGCTCACTTTTTACAAAATTGGCACAATGTTCACAGGGCTTTTCTCCCACTTGTCTCTCTGTTTCTAACCTTCTCCAGGTGTACAATCCTCCCACCTTTTTTCTTTTGAAGTGTAGTGACTAGAATTTGGTGGGCAGCTTGTTCTTTATGGTGTTAGTGGCCAACTTGAACAGGAAGAAAAAAGAATCACAATGAAGGGACTTACGTAAGAGAGAATATTTGAGAGGCTCGGAGGCAGGAACAGGTTTTCTCAGCTGTAGGGTTTATGGAAAAAGGTGTGTGCTCTTGATTCTTAAAGGCATCCAGCAGCATCATGTGGGAGGTAATTCCTGCCCTGAGTTCGGGTTCTTTGCAGCTGCAGAGAGAATCTCCTGGAGAGAGTGGCAGCTGCCAAGCTGGATGGGAGGAAAGGTTTCCTTGGATCGCCACCATGGCTGGCTCAGCAAAGGCAAGGAGAATGAGATGGTAAGAGGCTTCAGCCAGTTCACTCATTGGCACAGTCTTCCCAAATAAGGGAGCTTTCCAGGTATTTCTATAAATCCACCTTACTAATGCATGGTCAGGACACTTTGGCTCTCCAGGGAGATTTACTCACAGTTGAAAATGAGCTCCCAACTTTCAGCTCCTGCTAGGCAAATGGAAGGTAACAGGCACCGGAGGAGGGAATGCTTTCAATATTTATGGGCAAATCTTTCCTTAACTCCTTGGTTTCTCCCCATCCTATTCAAGGAATTGGCAGCAATAGATGGACGGCTATTGGTGGGTAGATGTCTTTAGAAAAGGGTGAATTATATTCCAGGCAGAGGGTGCCTGGTGTTCTCCTGGATCTTTCTACAGTTTTCACCCCCAGTGCCAGCCATTGAGGTTTCCTTCTGGACTGCCCACATGGCCTGAGGGTGGGGAGGGTCTTTGTTGCAATGTTAACTGCCATGGATCACATCACAAGCCCCCTTAGGGAACAAGATTATTATCTCAGGTATGCTGTTGAATCCAGTGGTGTTTTATGATAGTGAGGGAGCAGTTCAGTGCTCATCTTTAGTTGATAGAAGAGCCACTGTTGTGCATCTGGTGGAAACGTCTTGACTTCTTGACTTCTGCAGTGCACTTTATCTGTTGTTGCCCTTGAAAGCTCTCTGGAAACCTCAGTTGGTACAGAATGGCCCAGCATGACTTGTGCTAACTGTCAGGAGCATGTTAATGGTGACCCTTTATGAAGTTGACTGGCTGAAAGCTGGCTTCTGGGTAACTTTAAGGTCTTGTCTTTGAACTCTACATCCTGGCTCTGGAATGCAGTGGGGCCCTTGCTATCTGCTGGGGTTTGGGTCCAGGATCCTCTGTGGATACCAAAATTTGTGGATGCTCAAGTCTCATCATAAACAATGGCATAGTAAAATAGTGTCCTTTATATAAAATAGGAAAATCAAAGTTTGCTTTTTGGAATTTATATATTTTTGGAATATTTTCAAGCTGTGGATAGTTGAATGAATGAATTGGATTGGATTCTGGGTTGAACTGAATGAATCTCTGGATATGAAGGGCCAGCTGTACTTGCAGAGATTCTCTGCATTCAAGATGCAGCTTTTTACCAAGCTTGTTAAAATTATTTTCAAAGTTCCAATTTTTTTTATTGCTTTACTATGTTTTTGTGTGCTTATTGTTTCTTTTTTTACATTTTTAAACATGCTGCCTTGTTAGTTTTCAGCAGGGATGTAGCTACTCTGGTGTGTGTGGCAAATTGAGGGCATTACTTCTTAAATAAGAATTCTGCCCTCCTCCCAAATGACATTTCCCTTCCATCCTCAAATTTCTAGCATAGCAGAAAGTGAGATGAAAATAATTCACACCTATCCTTCTTGCATTTTCTGTCTTAGCCTTCTTTTGGCAGTTGTGCCTGTTCCTTTTCCTCTGGATGCTGAAACTATCTGCATGCTCAACTGAAACTTTATTTTACTGCAGTGCTAGAAATACTAGATCTTGTAGATTTTTCTCCTGTGACAACCAACCTACTAATATTTATGGGGTTCTAAGAAACCATTATCCTAGAAAAATACCTCTTTAGGTGTCACCACAAGAAGCATTTGTTGGAAGATGGAAAAAGGTTGATAGATGGCTTACATATAAAGATATATTGAATAAAGTCCATCTGAATAAGTATGAAATGAGAGAAATAAATGAATTGCATCAGCTTGATCCCAAAACGCATTGGTTCTTATATTTGCAACTAAAAGAAAGATTCCTGATGGATCAAAAGTAGAAGAATTTGAATATGAAACTTTGGAAATAGATAAAATTATGTCTGATCCAAGGAAAAGAACATCAAATTTATATAAATATTTAAGGAAAAAAGAACAGGAAGATGATTTGATTTCAGATGAGTTGATAAAATGGGGATCAGATTGTGACTGGGTCATTGGATTAGAGAGCTGGAGTTTCGCCAGAAATAAAACAAAACAAAAAATTATAAGAGCACAGGATTTGAGGAAGAATTATTTCAAAATGAAGCATAGGGGGTACTTGACACCAAGTAAGATTGTGAAGATATATAAGAAGAATTCTAACAAATGTTGGAAATGCCAAGAAAAGGGAGGTACATGGATCCATATAATGCCCAAAACTAAAGATCTTTTGGAAAAAGATTCACATAATGATTGAAAAGATACTCAAAATAAACTATGAACTGAGACCGGAAATTTATTTACTCAATATGTTAAATAAGATCCCATCTCATGTAGAAAGGAAACACTGGAGAATTTTACTCTATATGATAATGGCAACAAGACTTTTGGTTGCACAAAAATGGAAAAAAATAATGAACTTCCTGTATTAGATGATTGGCTGCTAAAATTATCAGAAATGATGGAAATGGATATTTTGACAGCTTGTCTGAATCAGAAGGATATGAACATAATTGAGAAAGAATGGCTTCCGGTAAACGAATTTTGTAAGAACAGATGGAATTAAACTATAGGTAGAGTAACAGTATGACAGGGAAATAAGATGAACCGTGCACCACATGAATATAAAACTTTGTGACTACTGTAGATATATGGGTATATTTCATAAAAGAACAAAAGAACAATAAATTCAAATAGATAGGGTTAGGAAGAAAGGATGACCCTGCAAGAGACATTGAGGAAGTAGAGTTTTAGGGGTAGTGTTTTATGTTGTTAAGCAAATTCTAATGTACATTACTGGAAAGATATGTATATGTTTGAAGAAAAAATTATATATATATATATATATATATATATATATATATACACACACATATATATACATACACACCATTATCTTAATTCAAAGTTTTGGTAAAAGACTGGAGCTCGTGTAATGCAGCTGTACACAAGCTGGTACAGGACTTTCTGTTTCTGTTGGAAATGGGATCACAATCCTCGCACATGAAGATCTGTCTGTTTATCTTTAATGTCTGGTTAAGAATGAAAGGAATGCCAAAAGATCGCCTAACAAAACTATGTTTTGGGGAACAACTGGCTCTTAGCTCCCCAAAATAAAAATTTTGGTATCAAAAAATCCCATATCTTCTTCATAAATTTGGCATTTCAGCAGCATCAAGAACTTAACGTTAAGGCGGGCCAGTCTCTTCTCCAACCTGGAGTGTCTGTACTGTCAACCTATTGTGAGCTGCTGAATTGGCTCTGGGTTGTCTGAACTTTAAAGATGCTATCCAAGGTGCTGAAATTATTTTGGCCATAATATTCCAAGTAGGAGGAAGCAGTAGTCCCACTGTATTGGTCAGGCCTCATCTGGAGGCTTACATTCAGTTTTGAGTACCTTATTAAAGTGCTAAGGCAGGCTTAATGTTGAACATAAAAAAACCAAAAATAATGACCATCGAGGACCTTCACAAGTTCAACCTAGACAATGAAGAAATAGAAATAGTAAATGAATTCTCATACCTGGGATCAAACATTGATAGAAATGCAGACTGCAATCAAGAAATCAGAAGAAAACTCAGAATGGGGAGGGTGGCTATGAAAGAACTAGAAAAGATCTTAAAATGCAAAGATATACAACTCAGAACAAAAGTTAGAATCGTACAAGCCATTGTATTCCCTATTACCATGTATGGATGTGAGAGCTGAACAGTTAAGAAAGATGATAGGAAGAAAATGAATTCATTTAAGATGTGGTGCTGGAGAAGAGTGCTGAGGATCCCATTGACAGCCAAAAGGACAAACAAGTGGGTCCTAGAGCAGATCAAACCAGAAACCTCCCTGGAAGCCAAGATGACCAAACTGAGCCTGTCGGACTTGGGATACATCATGAGAAGGGAGGAGTCTTTGGAAAAAACAATAATGCTGGGAAAGGTGGAGGGAAGGAGAAAGAAAGGAAGGCCACATGCCAGATGGATGGATTCTGTGAAGGAGGTTACAGGTATTAAGGAGTTGCAGGATTTAAGCAGAGCAGCGGAGAACAGAGGGTCTTGGAAACGTCTCATCCATAGGGTTTCCATGAGTTGAGATTTACTCAAGGGCAGTTAACAACAAAAGACAAATTGGAGGGGATTCAGAGAAGGGCAATCAGGATGATAAGAGGTTTGGAAAACAAAACACATGGGGAGAGGTTAAAGGAGCTGGGCATGCTCAGCCTGGTGAAGAGGAGCCTGGAGGGTGACACGATGGCACTCTTGAAATATCTTAAGGGCTGCCCCAGAAAGGAGAGTGGGGTTCTCTGTTGCCCCAGAGTGTAAGACCTACAAGGAGGTCCACCTTGGTGGTGGGCACTTTAGGCCTGGGTCATGGGGTGAAGAGGACTGGTGCAGTTGACAGAAAAGGAGGATTGGGGCCTGGAGGTGTTAAAGTGATGTCAAACTGCATTAATTCTGTAGTGCAGATTAGACCTATATGTATTAAATCACAAAGTTTCATCACAGCTCCATGTGTAACAGAGGTATTTCCCTGTTCTTTGCTTTCCAACAGTGTTCTGCTGTTTCTGCATTAACACCCATGCACTAGGAAGTAACCTCTTTCCAATATTCCTCCTGCAAGGGGGGTCACCTTGGTGGTGGCAGCTTTGGGATGGAGTCAGGGGATGATGCAGGTGGTGGCAGCCACAGGAAGGGAGGATTTGGGACTGAAGGTGGCCCTGGAGAAACAGCCAGGCACTTATCTACCCTACTGATAGGGAGAGGAGGAACCCAGGCCTGGAAACTGGGGGCTGAAGAGGTGTTTGATAGTGGTGGGGAGCTATCATTATCACCACCACCACCACCACCATTATTACATGTTGAAAACTGGAGAGGCCCCTGTAAGTTAATGGTTTTGTAGTAGGGGGCATTAGATTAAGAAAACTCCATGAAATAGATGGGCGGGCCTAAGTTGGCTATGTATTGTATTGTATTTATACTGTATTTGTAAATTACAGTAGCAGCAACTGAACATGACCTAAGAAAATTGTAGTTGTTCTTAAAATCATAGAATCATAGAGTTGGAAGAGACCACAAGGGCCATCCAATACAACCTCCTGCCATGCAGGAACTCAAAATCAAAGCATCCCCAATAGATGGCCATCCAGCCTCTTTTTAAAGACCTTCAAAGAAGGAGACTCTACCACAGTCTGAGGAAGGAGTGTGTTCCACTGTCAAACAGTGATCACTGTTAGGAAGTTCCTGTTGCTGTTAGCCACCCTCGAGTCAATCTCAACTCATAGTGACCCTGTGGATGAGACATCTCCAAGATTCCTTGTCTTCCACTTCTTTTTTTCATTCTTGATGATTCATACCCATGATCTCCTTAATGGAGTCCATCCATCTAATGTGTGGTCTTCCTCTCTTTCTCCTTCCCTCCATCTTCCCTAGCATTATAGTCTTTTCTAATGAGTTGTGTTTTCTCATGATGCGGCCAAGGTATGACAGCCTCAGCTTAATTGTCTTGGCTTCCAGGGAAATCTCAGGCTTGATCTGTTCTAAGATTCATTTGTTTGTCTTTCTGGCTGTCCATGGTATCCTCAGCACTCTTCTCCAGCACCACATCTCGGATTTTCTTTTTGTCTGTTTTCTTAATTGTACAGCTCTTGCATTCATACATGGTGATGGTGAATACGATGGCTTGTACGATTCTGACTTTTGTGCTTAATTGTATATCTTTGCGCTTTAGGACTTTTTCTAGTTCTTTCATAGCTGCCCTCCCCATTCTTAGTCTTCTTCTGAGTTCTTGACTGCAGTCCCCATTCTGATCAATTTTGATTCAAAATATAGGAACACTTTTACTATTTCTATTGCCTCATTGTCTAGGTTGAATTTATGAATATCTTTCATGGTCATTATTTTTGTTTTCTTTATGGGCTGAAATAGACGGCCCAAAAAACATGGGCTGCAGCTGCTCAAGCACGATTTGTGCTGGGGCTGCAACAACCGCATACATCTGGCCCAGATCCAGGCAGCTACCGTGGTTTTGAACCAGGCTGACAAAAGTTGTGGTAGTTTACGGCTCCTTTTTGGCCTGGTTCTTTGAAAAAAGTGCAGCTTTTGCATGGCTTTGGCCAAATCCGGGGGGGGGGGGCATGCATCATCTAAATGCCACACCCCTGGATTGGGCTGAAGCTGGAGTTTTTTGATTATCTGTTTCAGGCCTATGTTCAGCAGTAAGCCTGCCTTTGCACTAAGAAAGTTGCATTATACTAAATCAATTATTGATCTGCCTAGTTCAGAACTGCCTACAGCTTATGGTGGGGAACTTAAAGTCCTCCAGAAGCTGCTGAACTATAGCTTTCAACATGTTTTTGCACTAGCCAGGGTGGCTTAATCTGGTGAGCACTGGAGTCCAATGACTTTTGGAAGACCAGAGATTTCCCAGATATGACAGAAGATTTCTGGGGTTTCAGACCAGAATTTGCCCTCATCCATGCCTGCTGCCAGAGGTGGAACATAGGACTTCGTACACATATGGTCTCTTTTCCCCCACTGAGTTGTGATGTGCAGCTTGTTAAATGGACTAAAAAAATTTAATCCTAAAAAGATGATGGAGATAGCCAGTTACCATATGGGAAGAGACTGGTGTTTTGGGGTTTTTTTTGGGGGGGGCAGTATTCCTTTCTGTTTCTGGAATTAATAATGTGCATTGTTGAATGATGTGTCTTCCAGTGACATTGGGCCTTTGCAGACTGCCAGAAATAGTGCAAATTGAGTCCACTTTAATGGCCCTGACTCAGTGCTAGGGAATCATGGGAACTGTAGTTTATTGTGGCACCAGTGCTCTCTGACAGAGAAGTCTCAATGTCTCAGAAAAAAATACAATTCCCATGATTCCCTAGCACTGAATCAGGGCAGTTAAAGTGGACTCAATTTGTACTATTTCTGCAGTCTGCAAAGGCCCATAGTGTGTCTATGTGTGGATATACTGGAATAAAGATGTCAAATGTACATTGTTATAACTCATGGGCTAGAGTTTCTTTTTATGTTAATTCTCCACATTAAACTGGTCCCACTGACTGAATACTGGAAAGATTCCTGGTCTGTCTGTGAGACCTTCATGGAGTGATAAAATCCTAGGTCTTCATACTGCAGCCCCCTTTTTGTCCTTAAAGTTCAGGCATCCAACTGAGGGGCAAGTCAGAATACTGGGTCAGTGGGCTCTTTCACACTACAGTGGGCCCTCCACATTCACTGATATTAGGGGCACAGGACCCCAGTGAAAAACCACAAATTAAAAAAAAAATCATTTTTAAAAAAACTTGTGAGGAAACCGCTTTGGGAATCTGGATCTTCCAGTATAACTCTACAGTCAACACCCATTGGAAGTTGATCATAGAATTGCACTGGAGAACCTACAAATGCCTAAAGAAATGTTCTCTCTAAGAATCTTTAGGTCCTCCAGCATGATTTCTGATGGACATTGACTATAAGAGTCACGCTGGAGGACCTAGAGATTCCTAGAGATAATATATTAATCAGATCTGTAAAAGTCAAATCCGTAAATGTGGAGAGCTGACTGTACACAGTTATAGCACAATGGTTCCATTTTAACTGCCATGTTGAGTCCCTATAGAGTCCCTATGTTTTTATGCCCCTTGGAGCAGAACGCCTGGTAATGCAGGTGCATTGGTTTTTCCCCACAGGAGATATTTGGCTACAAGACCCAAGGCTTCCAGAGGGCTTTTTGTATTGCTGGGTACATCCTGTCCTGCGGAGTCCTCTTGCTTCTCTTTTACTGGAAGCCGGAGTGGGATGTCTGGGTAAACTGTGCACCCTGTGACCTGGAGGAGGCCGATACTATATTGTTACGAACAACAGTAAGTCCCTTTGGCTTCTCCACATGTAGCTTGTATGAAGGAATGCTGAAATGTTCTCAGGCTGAGCAAGAAGGGAATGACCTAGAGCAGTGATTCCCAAACTTTGGTTCTCCAGATGCTTTGGACCTTGGCTCCCAGAATTCCTGGCAATTGGCTAAGCTTTCTGTGGCTTCTGGGAGTTGAAGTCCAAAACACTTGGAGGGAACCACTGACCTAGAGTCACGAAACTTACATGTTATTCCACATACCCACCCCAAAGTTCAATACACTTGGCAAATTGTTTCTCAAGTTTCTTTAAGCCTCCCCCCTCAAAAAAATAAATAAATCCTGATGTCTGGTCCCTGAAATACTGCTCTGCTGCTGCAATTATCTCTGAATCATTTGGAAATGTTCTTCATTTCAAACTTTTTTTAAAGTTTGGAAATAGAAAATAGTGAAGATGGTCAGCCTGGTAAGTAGGGTGGATGGTCTATGCATCCAAATCCCAAATTCCCCAAAACACCCATTGTCTTGCCATCCCTGTGAGCAGATGCATTGTCCTGCAAAAAGAGAAGAACTTTCTGCGGCTGTCCATATCTTTTCTCTTTCAATGCCTCCTTTAATTGGCACAGCAAGTTAGAGCACTATCCTGCATTAACTGTTTGGCCCTTCTGAAGATAATCAGTCATCAAAAGACCTTCCTTATCCCCAAAAATGGAGGCCATGACCTTTTCTGCAGAACTTTGATTCTTGAATTTCTTCAGCTGTGGAGAACCCGAGTGCCACCACTGCAAGGACTGTTGTTTGGTCTCCAATTCATAGTGATGGAACCACAATGTCAACAGTGACACGCTGTTCCAAAAAAATAAATCACCAGATTGCTCAAAATGTTGCAAAGTCAACCTAAAGATAACCACTCAATTTCATTTCTGGTCAGTATTCAAACATTTCAGCATCCACTTGGCTGGCAGTTTCTGCATAACCAACTGTCCATAAATGATAAACTCAATGCATTCCTGGGATATTTCTTGTCACAGCAATTGTTTTAGCTGAGATTCACTGATCTGCCAAAACTAGGTCATGAACACACTCAATGATTTCAGGATTTGACCCTATTGGAGACCTCCCAGACTTTGCCTCAACATTTCTATGTTGAAAGTTGGCACCCCATTTTTTCACAGTTGAGTATGATGGGCACTTGTCACTCAACGTTCACATCATACACTCCTAGATGCCCTTTGGAGTCTTCTTCTGTAAGAACAAGAACTTCATGATAGGTCTGGAGTTCAGCGCTTGAAAATTCAACACTTTTCACTGACATGGTTCTTTCAATGATCTGAAAAAATCCAGAAATGAGAGTTACGATCCTGCAAATTGGTAATTTACAATACAATACAAAAGGACACTTCAAGCTACAGTGATAAAATTATCTTCAGATTTTGGGAAGTAGGTCATACCAAGGCCTTTTCAGCACCCCCTCATTTTTGTTCCTATGGGTTTTATAACCCAAGTGATGTTCCTCTACATGTTTATGCCCACTTTCACTAATGAGAATTTTCCTTTTCCCTCGTGAGTTCTTAGCAATGTGGCCAATTTCACTAGAGGTTGCATCCATAACCCTTGCTCTAGAATTATATTTTTCCTGCTCTAACAATTGTGTGATGTTCTTCAAAAGCTTTGATACAAGAGAATTCATCACATGTTCCTGTATTTGTCCCCCCAGGATGAGTTTCAAAAATATACTAAGAAGAAGGTGATCTCTCTTGATTTACTGAGTCTCCTGGACAGTGAAAAATTGGATCGCTTATTCAATGAAGATGGTGAATCTGTCATAAACAGAGCCATTGTAAGGCCTGACTTGAAAGTAAGCTTTTCTTGGAATTGAGGAATTAACTCTAGGCAAGAGGGTGAAGGACATGGAGAAAGTTATAGTTTATTTCTACTCTGCCCTGCACTGTTGAGGAAGAAGCTGGATCAGCTTGAGGTTAGAGATGAGTAAAGATAAAGGGACCAGCCCCTAAAAATGTTTGAATATCTCAGAATTCCATCTAGACTCTTCTAACTTTGGACATATGTCCCAGGTTCAAGGTCTTCCATGGACATCATGGGCTCTTTTGGGACTCTAGAGAAGTCCCTCTTTAGTGTCTTCCATGGACATTATGGGACCTTTTGGACCCTCCATGGTCTGGATTAGAATCCTTCCTCACCAAACCTGTGTGGCTCCATAGGAAAGAAAAGAGTCTTGTCATTTGTGCAGAGGCTACAACTTTGCTAAAACCTCCCATGGCAGTGGGAATGTTCAGAACCCACTCAACCTGCTGTTGCTTCTGACAAATCCTCTTTCCAGCAAAAATGCACTCTGCTCCCATCTCTGTCTCCCCTTCCCCAATTTTGTTTCTGTCTAGGGAAGGATTTGGCAGCAAGTCTAAATGAAATCTAGGGTGCATCTACATTGTAGAAATAATGCAGTTTGGCACCACTTTAAGTGCTGTAGCTCCATCCTATGGAATCCTGGGATCTGTAGTGTTGCAAGGTCTGTAGCCTGCTCTGTCAAAGAGTGCTGGTGCCTCACAAAACTACAAATCCCAGGATTCTGTAGGATGGAGCCATAGCAGATAAATTGGTGCAAAACTGCATTATTTATAGATTCATCCCTGGTTGTTTCTAACATCTTTGCAATGTGTTGCTCTTGTAGGTGAGATACATCCAAGTACAAAAAGTCCGCTACGTCTGGGATGTGTCTGAGAAACGATTTGTCAGGGTTGGGTGAGTTTTTAAGTTATTGGTAGGGGACTCTAAAAAAATAATAAAAAAAGATTTTTGACTGAAATATTATTCCACTTTCCAGGTCACTTGAGGAGACCAACACTTGTCATGAGATACATCACATATTTGGACATGGGCTGACGAGGAAACAGCAAGATCTCAGGTATCTTCCACAGTGCAGTCAGGTCACAGTCAATGTTTAGATGTTGACCTCCCTGTTTGCTTTATTTTTAACCCACTTTTGCTTAGCTGATGTTTTGGAAATGGCTGAAATTGTGAAACTTCCATTTCAAATCTCACCACGACCACAGACTTAGTAGAAAGTTCTTGGATGTC
>JAIPUX010001880.1:115729117-115741193 GCA_020142125.1 Phrynosoma platyrhinos
AGGGCTGCCAGACCCAGGAAAACCCATAGGAGTGAAGACAAACAACCATCCAAAGGGGAGGTATTTCTACCAAGGAGTCACAGAGAGAATAGGGAAACTGGTGAGGAACCACAGCCTCCAAATAGTTTACAAACCAACCAAGAAAATCCAGCAAATGCTGCACTCACCGAAGGACAGGAGAGACCCTCTCACGGCCGCAGGAGTTTACCACATACCATGCAGCTGCAGACAAGTCTACATAGGGACACTGCACACAGCCCGTTTGGGGCAGCAGAGAGCTGCTCCAGTGAGCAGCGGATCAGGGCCATGGCAACCCCACACCATGGCCCCAATCCTTCCTTTTGTTGCCCCTAAAAGAGCCGCAAAATGCTGCTCCTTTTAGGGGCAGCAAAAGGCCATCCTAAGAGCCAGCACCGTCGCTCTTCAGCACCCTTTCGCCATAGTGTGTTTAAATGCTGCGCTGAAGGGTGTCCTGACGTCACATGCTGTGTGTATGGCCGTGTTGCGTTAGGATGGTGTCGAGGTGGGGTTGGGGCAGCTGGCGTGCGGCTGCCCCACCCCAGCTCTACCCCCAGGCTGGCCCTTTGGGCTGGTCTGCAACGGCCCAGAGTCAGCCAGAAAAATCAGTAGTAGCAGAACATATTATAAACCATCCTGGGCATAAAATGCTATTTGAAAACACTGAAATTCTGAACCATGCCAACAACTATCAGATCAGAATGCACAGGGAAGCCATTGAAATCCACAAACACCTAGACAACTTCACCAGGAATGAAGAAATCCTTAAAGTGAACAAAGTTTGGCAACAGTCCTGAAAAACACTAAAATCAAGACACAGCAAAATGCAAATGAAAACCACCCAGGATCAGAGTTTTTCCCAGTAGACAATGGATCATTAAATAGGCACAAATCCTCCTTGCATATCCTCCCTCCCTGAGGCTTTGCCATTCAAGAACAGAACAATACACAGATTAACATGTAAATCACTCCTCCCAACCTAGAGTCACAATATCTATATCTATATCTATCTATACACACACACACACACACACCACTCACTTCCATGTCAGCATTTTCTGAAAACACCAGCCACAAATGCTGGCAAAACATCAGGAATAAACTCTTCTAGAACACAGCCACATAGCCCAAAACCCCCAGAAAAAACTATGGATGTTGTCCATGAAAGCCTTCAATTTCACATTAGTAGAAAGTATTGGTCTACAAGCCTGATGACCAAAAATATACAGCAGGCCCTTGGTATCTGCTGGGGTTTGGTTTCAGGACTCCCTGGGAATGTGAAAATACATGGATACTCGTCCCATTATATATAATAATGTCCCTTTTTAAAAAATGGCAAAATCAAGGTTTGCTTTTTGGATTTTTGGGAGGTGGGAAAAAACATGGGTGCAGAATCCATGGATGGGGTGCTGACTTTATTGATGCAGTCATACAAAATGTTACGTTGATGGGATATACCTGGAAAATATAGCCACTTGGAGATTTTCCAAGGATTGGCCATGAATACTGGAGGCTGAAGTCTTTGTCAACTAAGAGTGAGGGAAGGAAGAGTTACCCTTAGTCCGAACTGGTTTTGTGATATCCTAACACAGGCAAAGCCAAATGTTTATGGTATTACCACGCTTACAGTGAAATCCCTTATTTGTTGGGATCCCCATGTTGTAAGGATGTATGAGGTTAATCCTTGTTCAGGGACAGTAACAAGTTGTCTTCTGTATCTCTGTTTCCCAGGAAATTGGTGTGTGGACCCAACACCATTGAAATAGAAATACGACCAATCTGGAAATTGCTTTTCAAAGAGGTAACCGAATATCTTCCTGGTCACACCTGATTGCTTTTCCAAAAAGTTTCCAAGACTTATCTCCATCCACCATCATCTGGAGGGAGGGAAGGACAGGCTGGCTCCATTGGGCCTAGCCTGGAAAGAAGGCTCTCCCTCCATCCACCATCATCTGGAGGGACAGAAGGCAGAATGCATACTGTCTTTATCTTATTATGTTTATTTTAATATTGTATTTATTTTACATTTGTAAGCTGCCTTGATTGCTTAAGCAAAAGGCGGGATATAAGAAAATTATTATTATTATTATTATTATTATTATCTACATGCACCAAAGGTGGTCCAAGCTCCTCATAGCCATCTTTTCAGCCTCCCTGATTAGATTGGTTTTGTGTATTCCAACACACTTATGTTGGCAGAATTGTGTCTGGCAGTCTCATAATCAGATTGAAATATTTTTATATGCCTTTTTCTCTCAAGGCAGCTTGTAGATCCAAAAAGCACAGGGCCCAAGGTGGCTTACAAAGACTTTATGCTCTGTAAATAATTTTTTTTTTGCTTCTTGGTCCCCCTTCCCTAAACCAGAGGTTCCAGATGTGTTAGAATCCAACTCATATCATTCCCAGCCACTGTGGGCTTGGCATCTAAAGCGATGGGAGTTTTAGTCAGTGTAACTGGGGGAAAGCCAATTTTACTTTATATCTCAAATGATTTTCTTTTTATCTGCTTTCTTCACTGTCTGCTCTCACATCTGTACATGGTGATGGGGAATACAATGGATTGGACAACTCTAACTAGTGTTCAAGTATATATCTTTACACTTTAGGATTTCATCTAGTTCTTTCATAGTTGCCCTTCCTAGTCTTCTTCTGATTTCTTGTCTGCAGTCTCCATTCTAGTTAATGTTAGATCCAAGATATGGGACATCTCTAACTATTTCAATTTGAATTTATGCATTTCTTCCATGGTCATTATTTTTGTTTTCTTTATGTTCAGCATTAGGCCTACCTTTGCACTTTCTTCTTTGGCCTTCCCTAGTAATTGTTCCAAGTCTGTGATGTCTTCTGCTAGCATTATGGTGTCAGCCACATATCTTAGATTGTTGATATTCCTATCTCCTATCTTCTTCTGTGTCCAAGCCTGCTTTTTGTATTATATTTTTGCATACAAGTTGAACAAATAGGGTGAAAGGATGCAGCCTTGCCTGACCTCTTTCCAATTGGGAACCATTCAGTTGCTTCATGTTCTGTTCTGACAGTGGCCTCTTTTCCTAAGTACAGATTCCTCATCAGGACTATCAGATGTAGTGGAACTCTCATCTCTTTAAGAGTGCTCCATAGATTTTCATGACTGATGCAGTATTTTAAAAGTCTGGCTATTGTTACTATTTTCCAACCCCCTTACTGGAACAGCAATGACTATTTGAATTTAAACATTGTAATTTTAACAGTTTGTTGGCAGCACAGTCGCCCCTCCGTTCTCATATTCACGGAGGGGCAACCTCTGCCAAAATCAATGGGGAGTGCCCCATTCAAGCCTATGGGGCTTGAATATTGGCGAATCTCTGTTTTCATGGTGGTGGTGGTGGTGGTGGTGGTCCGGAACGGATCTCCCGCAAAAACAGAGGGCTGACAGTAGTTCATTGCTAGACCAGTATCCAGTGGTTTCTTTTTAATCACTTTATTTTGTAGTGTAACAAATACCATTCCAAAACAAAACCTTCAATTAACAGAAGTCCAGCCAAAACAACCAGCTTTAAAAGAGCACTTTTAAAAGAACAATTATTTAAACTAGCAGCCATAACATCTGAACCACATTTAGCTACTTAATTTTCTGATTTAGTGCTATATTGGTGTTGTCCTACACATTATTGCAAAAAAAACCTAACCCCACCAAAACCTGGTTCTCCTTCCCCCAAAAGAGCAGAAGAAGGTTTATTGTATTTACTTTTTTCCCAGTTCTGCTAGAAATGTGTACCTTTTATTTCTGTACTTATGCAGCACCATCCCCATACGTTGTTTTTTCTCAGACTATATTATGGGCATGATGGTCCAATCTCTGATTAAACATTTTAAAGTCTTTTCTCTTTTAGTGGGCTGCATCTGCACAGCAGAAATAATACAGTCTAACCTCTTTTTAACTACCATGGCTTAATGCTATGGAATTCTGGGATTTGTAGTTTTGGTAAGATATGCAGCCTTCTCTGTCAGATTGCTTTGATGCCACAACAAACTACAAATCCCAGAACCATAAGAAGCAGCCATGGGAGTTAAAGCAGTGTCAAACTGTATTATTTCTGCAGTGCAGATGTAGCCCTAATGATCAGTTTAGGTTGTTGTTGTTGTTTTGAGGGTTTGCCATGTCCCAGAAGCAGCCTAGTGCATCACACTGATGTTGTGTGTTCTCTGCTTTCTTGACAGATTTTGAACCCTTTTTATGTGTTTCAAGCTTTCACCCTGACTCTTTGGATAAGCCAAGGATACATTGAGTACTCTGTTGCCATTATAATCCTATCCATCATTTCGATTGCTCTCACCATTTATGACCTTCGACAGGTAAGTTTATTTGTCACGTTGTTTGTGAAGGCACAAGAAGAATAGCATTACTTCTCAGAGTTTAATCCACCTGCTGTGTTTAGTTTAGGGCTGTATAACTGATTCAGCCAAATCCCAAACAGCAAAGCAAATCAGTCTGATAGCCATTTAATTATCAATGTCAGGTAGCTCAGGGTATATCTACATTGTAGAAACAATGCAGGTTGACATCATGTTAACTGCCATGGCTCCATCCTTCCAGATAAGTCACAGTGTCAAACTGACAAATGCTCTAGAGGGACTTTGCTAGGACAAAGAAAATATGAAATGAATTGCCAAGATCAAGCAGCCAATAACAGCTTCTGAAAATTCCTTTTTATTCCTTCTGAGAGATGTCCACCCAACCTCTCTTTAAAGACCTCCAAAGAAGAAGAATCCACCACTCTCCAAAGTAATCTATTCCACTGTCAAAAAGTTCATACAATCAATAAGTTCTTCCTAATGTTTAGGTGGAATCTCTTTTCTTCAACATGAATCCATTGATTTATGTTCTGATGTTTGGAGAAGCAGAAACAAGCTTGCTCCATCTTCTGTTTGATAGCCCAATTAGTTATACATAGCTATCATGTCACCTGTGCCAATGTGGTGTAGTTTGGATGTTAGACTAGGACTCAGGAAACAAGGATTTGAATCCCCACTAGTCCATGAAAACCCACTGGATGAACTTGGGCAAGGCCCACTCTCTCAGCCACAGAAGAAGGCAAGGACAAACCACCCTCTGAACAAATTCTGCCAAGAAAAACCCATGATAGCTTCTCTCTAGGGCCGCCATAAATTGGAAATGACTTGAAATCATACAACAACAAACAATCGTATCACCTCTCCATTTTCTCTTTTTACTTGCCACAGCAATCCATTAAACTGCACAACCTGGTGGAGGAGCACAACAAGGTCCAGGTAATGGTCTGGACTAAACACGAAGGTAAGTTTTGTGAGCCTGAGCATCCCTCTGCCCTCCCCTCTTGCTCCATGGCCTCCATCTTCAAGCACAAACCAATGCTCTTCTAATAATGTTGGTTGGAAACTCCTTATGTTTCTGCCATCCATCCCAAAATCAACTTATACTTCCTGACAATGGTCACTGGTATATATCAAATCAGAAACTGAAAAAGCCCTTGCAGATGGTCTTCTAGAGGACCAGTTCCCTGCTAGAAACCTCCCATAATACACTTCGGAATTTATCACATGGAGAAAATCCCATGCGAAAACGGGGCTTTAAATTAGAAAAAAACAACTCAAAAGTGGTCATGATTTCACACGACGTCGCTGTTAAATTGATGTTAAAAGGAAGTTAATCTGAATGAAAAGCCCTCATTTACACTTCTTTTTACTTTCAGAAAAACCCGAAAGTAAAAATGAGGGGTTTTCGTTCGGATTAACCTCCCTGTTAACAGCCCTTTCACATTTCACACTCAGCAGAACGGGAGAAATCCCATTCATTAAAAGCTTCCGCTTTTGTGGTTTTTTTTTTTCACTTTAAAGAGCGATTTTGCACGGGGCTCCCCGTGTGATAAACTCCTTCTCTATTTTCCTTTGAAAGTGTTTCTAACACATGAACATGTGCAGACTGACACACATGGGTATGTTGTTCTCCACTTCAAGACTGAAAATAATAATGGGTGGACATTTGATGCCATGTTGAGCCATAACTTGTACATCATCAAAAGACCTCTTAGAAATTTCCTTCTGAGCCAGCATGGTGTAGTGGTTTGAGAATTGAAATAAGACTCTGGAAGACCCAGGTTCAAATCTCTGCTCAGCTGTGGAAACACACCTTGCTCAAGCCACATTCTCTCAGTATCAGAGGAAGGCTACGGCAAACCTTCTTCAAGAAATTTGGCCAAGAAAACTCAAAGGGGAAGTCACCAAAAGTTGGGTTGAGTTAAAATTGAAGAGCCAGCATGGTGTAGTGATACAGGTGTTGAAATAGGACTGTGGGAGATGAGATTCTGAATCCCTGCTCAGCCACTGGGTAATTTTAGACAAGTCACAATGTCTCAGCCTCAGAGGAAGGCAGTTACAAGTCTCCTCTGAAGCGCTTGTCAAGAAACCCCTAGGAGAGGGGTGTTTGAAGTCTTGAAGACATAACAGCCACATCAATTGAACCTCCTCCTTTATTGATTTTGTTTTTCCCTAGGTGGCCATAAGTCAGAGTCTTGCCACCTGGTCCCAGGAGACATCCTTCTCTTAGAAGGCCAGAAGCTCTCTCTGCCCTGCGATGCCATCCTCATTGATGGAAGCTGTGTGGTGAATGAGGGGATGCTCACAGGTACAAAACAGTGGACTTTCATGTCCTCCTGCCTTGCATCTCCCATCCAGAAGGGCACTCCTTTTTCCATGAGGGATCTTTCTACCACTATTGTCTAGAATAGTTTTTCATCAAGAGGAAGAAAACACTGGATTGCCATTCTGGGTGGGCTGCCTTGCAGATGGTCACTGGAGGGGGGGATAGGAGATAAAGAAAGAGTGAGATCTGGATACAAGGTCTCCATTTTGGCCTTACTTGGGACAGGAATCTGTCGTATTTTCCTCTGTAAAGTGCTGAGTCCATTGATGGTTCTGTGCATTTCTGTGATCGTATGGACTGAGTGTGGTTGGATTTGGGATGCCTTTGCAGGTGAAAGTGTCCCAGTGACCAAGACCCCTTTGCCCCACACGGACAACACCATGCCCTGGAAGAAGTACAGCGTGGAGGATTACCGGCGGCACATCCTCTTCTGTGGCACAGAGATAATTCAGACAAGGCGGACAGGCAATGGGCCAGCAAGGGCCGTTGTACTGCAGACAGGTGGGTGGTTTTACTCTGACTTTTGAGGAAAAGATGGGTGAAGGGCATCACTAGGAGAGTGCAGGGGTGCAGATCACATCACAGAGATTACCACAAAGATGGGGGTCTCTGCAGGTGGTGTGAGAAAGAGAAATGAGGAGGAGAGGGGAGGAGGAGAGAAAGAGTGAAGATGCTTGTGCAACCAGGTAGAAGCTTGCTAGATAGCTACTAGCATGGCACCCATCCTTCTTTGGGTTTCTTAGCAGGGTGAAATCCTTAAACAGACCCTCCTGACTTGAAAGTAAGCTCTTTCTGTTGCTTCCGCTGGCATTGCATGGATCATCTTAAGCATAAAATGTCCCTCTGCATTTTAATCTTCCTTTTAAAATGTTGTTCATCTTAGTCCTTTGTTGACATTTTGCATAATCACACGAAAGCGCAATTAAAGTAGGTCAATAGCTTCTTTGGCAGGTACTTATCATACCACTTCCTGTCTCTCCTGTTGCTGCTTTGCATTTCAATTGTTTGTGGAGAGCACCTTTTTGCTGATGGGTTTTCCCCATCATTGAAAAGATGTGCTCCACCAATGAATGAAGTGCAAAGCAGCAACAGGAGAAACAAGACACTGTGTGATAAGTTCCTGAAAAAAATGCTATTAACCTACTGTAAGTCAGAATTGTACAAGTCATTGTATTCCCTATTACCATGTATCAATTTGAGAGCTGGGCAATTAAGAAAGTGGATAAGAAGAAAATAAACTCATTTGCGATATGGTGCTGGAGAAGAGTGCTAAGGATACCATGGACAGCTAAAAGACAAACAATTGGGTCCTAGAACAAACCAAGTGTGAAATCTCCCTAGAAACCAAGATGATGAAATTGAGGTTGTAGTAGTTTGATCATATTGTGAGAAAAGACAATGATGCTAGGCAAAGTGGAGGGACATAGAATGTATACTGGATGGATGGACTCTATTGAGTCACAGGTATGAAATTGCAGGAACTAAGCAGAGCAGTGGAGGATAGGGAGTCTTGGAGATGTCTCATCCATGAGGTTGCCATGGGTTGAGATCGACTTAAAGGAGTTTAACAACAACAAAAATCGTGCTTTGCTAGCCTTATGTGATAAACTTCCTTGAGCCCCATGTTTCTAGTTACATGCCTTCCACATGGAATTTTTGTTGTTAACTGCCCGCGAGTCGATCTCGACTCATGGCGGATCTATGGATGAGACATCTCCAAGACTCTCTGTCCTCCACTGCTCTGCTTAATTCCTGCAACCCCATATCTTAGGTCTATTATGGGAATCAAAATGTGGAAAGAGTGTGATATGGAAAGTCAGTAATGAGTTGGTCCATTGGGACTCTTTGCATCAGTGCTGGAAAAAGAAAACTTTATTCCACAAGGCTTGTCTGTGTGTGACAAACAATGCCTGCTGAAAATCCTTCTACTACATAGCCATCAAAGGGTCAGGAGCACTAATTTCTATCCCCCCCACCGCAACCCTAAGGGATCCTATTTGCCATATCCTCAAATGGGTTCCAGACAGGAAAATAAAACTCCCAGCCAGGAGCAGAGCAATTGTGTGAAGAACCCTTCTTTGAAATATGCTACTGGGCACACAGCTAGGGAAATGTGTGCTCTTGTCTTTCATCACCATCACCATCACCATCATATGTAAGCTATGAAAACAGTGCAAAATACAAAATTAAACAGATTTCCCCTTCTGCTTTGGCAGGGGTTGGACTAAATTGCCTTTAAGGACAGTTTCAACTCTATTACTATTTTCTGAGATTTGCATCTGAGGAAGGAGAGCAAAGTCTCTTTCTTTCTCAAAACTGCTGCAAGATCCCATTTCATACTGATATTCCAGACCAACATGACAATATTTATGAATTGTATAATCAGTGTTGCAAATGAAGAATACATACGAGAACAAATTTCAAGTATTTCCCCCCTTTTTCAAATGCTAACAGAATCAACCAGACAGAAAAGAAAGCAGACCTGCAGAATTCACAGCTAAATCTGTGGCCAGAGAAAAGTTCATTGGAAGGCCCAACTGTTTCCCCAGCCTTCAAAAATCCAGCCAGACATCGCTTTAGACACCTAAAAATTGGATTTTAGCCCTCAGAATTTGCCATACTTGCTCAGTTCTGTGTGAGGTGGGCCTTTTTAATGCCTTGGAACGTGAGAGTCTCTATCACACTCACACCCCAAATATGACCAAACAAACTCTCTTCATCCTGAGAGATCACACTATCCTTTGCACATTTTCCTGCAGGTTTCAACACAGCCAAGGGAGACCTGGTGAGGTCCATCCTTTACCCAAAGCCATTCAACTTCAAACTCTACAAAGAGGCCTTCAAATTCATTGTTTGCTTGGCCTTGGTTGGGATCGTGGGTCTGATCTATGCAGCGTGTGTGTATGTGAGCCACAAGGTGAGTTTTAAGAACAACAGGACTCCAGTGTCACATGTGTGTCTGTGGCTACGTGAGACTCCTTCCCTGCTCCCATGCCTCTGTACTGAGTTGGAGATCCATAGTTTCTCTCCATGAAAGAAAAGGCCACATTGCTTTCCTTTGGTGGGAATATGCAGTGGTCTGTGAAGAAGCTCCACACAAAGGAAGGATTTGCAATTTCTCTATAAGGGGGAACCTTATCTTCTGTTCAGTTTAACATCTGATCATGCCTTTCTTTTTTGAGGGTGATCCTCCTTTCCATTTTCACTGTCCCTTTTCATTTCTGCTCATCAATAGACATTAGTTCTCATAGGGCTGTTTTCCTAGCGCTGGCAGGAAGGGGATACTATTTGGTTTTAGTTTTTCCAAAAATGTTTAAAAATAAATAAACATGAAAACTTTGGTTTCATCTGCACATGCTTTGACCTCACCTGATATGTTCCTCCATGGCCTCATTTATCCAAAATGACTATTGTAACTCAGTACCTGAGTTTTCCATTATTCAAATGTTACTGGCAAGTGGAACTAACAACAAAATGGTGCCATTAGCCCTGCTTCTATGTAGGATTTCAGCCAGAATGTCAATTTTCCCTTTTCCAAGATACTCCCCAGTCTTATTTTCCAATTCCCCCAAGACCATAGCCATTGAGCAGCCTACAGCCAACAAGCACCTGTTGTGATTCCCCCCTGCAGGAAACGTATTTTCCCTCAATAAAACTATGTTTTGCAGTTCTGTCAATCATGGGTTTTCCCCAAGCCTGCTGATGCTTTCCTGCCACACCTGGTGATGCTAGATTGGTCGTATAAGGATCCACCCGTGGAGAATAAAGGAGTGTGCTGTTAATGCATGGGATGATGCTATCACAGTGAAAGCCTGGGGATCTGCAGGCACAGAGGCCTTCTCCAGAGAAGGATGGTCTTTTGCTCCTTCCCAGATCCATACCAGTGTCCACCTACTCCTCCCAGGCTGCTGCCACACTGCAGAATTAATGCACTTTGACCCTGCACTAACTGTCATGGCTTAATGCTAAGGAACCCTGGAGTTTGTAGTTTCTCATAGCATCAGAACTCTCTGAAAGAGAAGGCTAAATATCTCACAAAACTACAAATCCCAGAATTCCATAGTATTGAGCCATGACAGTTAAAGTGGTGTCAAATTGCATTAATTCTGCAGTGTAGATGCAGCCCCAGAAACCTTACTCTGCTGTTCCCCTCTGTGGTGGGTTCTCTCTCTGTTTCCTTTCCTCTGAAAACACAGTAACTTTCCTCCACTGTTGCAGTCCACCCTTCTCACACTTTGTCTGATGTCTGTTTGTTGCACCATTTCCCAGAAATCTGTGTCAGACACGGTGGTGATGGCACTTCTCCTCATGACCGGGACCGTTCCTCCAGCCATCCCGGCTGCCTTGACCACAGGCATCGTTTATGCCCAGAAGAGGCTGAAGAAGAAGAAGATTTTCTGCGTCAGCCCACAAAGGATCAACATCTGTGGACAGATAAACCTGGTCTGCTTTGACAAGGTGCGTGCCCAGGGATGTTCTGGATCTTCTTGGATGAATGGCTGGTTTGAGGGTGGCCCTGGGAAGAGAGGTTTGCCTTTCAAAGGCAGCATGTCTTAGAAAAAGGTGAGGAGACGAGCCGTTCCAATGAAAGATCTGTGCCACAGGATCCTCCCTGGTGGGATCAAGCCTAAAATCAGGGCCACTTTTTCCTTCCCCCAGCTTAACTTTGTTTTTCCGAACCTAGACTGGAACTCTGACAGAGGACGGACTTGATCTCTGGGGCATCATCCCTTGCCAGAAAAGGAGGTAAGAAATATGGACTACAGACCGATTATTATGTTTCCAGGAGCAGCATTTTAGTATCTCCAAGTTCTTGTTGTGAGAGAGTGTTTGCCTTTCACTGAACATTCACACGTTTGTCAGGCTCACAGGGCATTTCTGAGAAATAAAAAATGCAAAAAACAGTGCATATGTTTTAAAAGACAGACAGCAAAAATGTGTATAACTGGGGGGGAAAATATAAATGCACCCCACTTTAGTTAGTGGGGCAAAGTTGTGTAAATTACACAACTTTTGTTTAATTTAAAACTTCTGTGTAATTTAAAAAAATAAACTTTTGTGTAAAATAAAAAAAACATGTTAATGAATATATACAGTAGGAAAAATGTGTTAAAATGGATTTCCATGGAACCCAGTGCAAAACAAGGATTGGATTGGGGGGAGAGACCCAAGGAAACTGAAAACTAGAACTTTTCACATCCCTTGGCCAGATATATCATTCTGTTTTCAGGCTAGCAGAGCAACCCTCGGGAATTTCCATAGCCCTTTTGTGCAGTTCTTCATGTGTGTGTTAACTGACTTCAAGTCACCCTTTAATTATGGTAACCCTATGAATGAGACATCTCCTTGTCCTCATTAATATAATAATAATAATAATAATAATAATAATAATAATAA
>JAIPUX010001880.1:115758137-115770985 GCA_020142125.1 Phrynosoma platyrhinos
CAAGAACTTTGGAGGGCTGCACCCTCCCCAACACAAAAATCCCCCTTTTTTGGCTACAAAATGCCCCCAAACACCCACTTGGGTTTTCCCACCACTATTATAGGGCACCAGCCCTTCAGAAAAGGCACTTGACCCTCTTCCTCTCTTGAGCACCTTGTGGAAATCCATCCCTTTCCTCCACTCAGCTAAAACTTTGCCTCCTGATCTGAAAGTGGCTGTCTATTTTGCTCTGACCCTCTGCTGTCCTATTTGCAAGGTTGCTCACCTGGGCAGAGGGGGCTCACCTGGACACACAGGAGCAATATGCTATGGCAGTTATTAAAACAAGGAGGACTACAATGACTGCGACTCCCATGGTGATGTAGATGACAGTCCGGGAATTATCTTCTGGGTGGTCTTCAAAAGCGAGAAAGACAAGGAGAGAAAAATAGTTAAATATTTGAAAGGGTGTCATATTGAGGATGGAGCAAGCTTGTTTTCTGCTGCTCCAGAGAACAGGACATGGAAGAATGGATGCAAGCTACAGGAAAAGATGTTCCACCTCAACATTAGGAAGACTTCCTGACAGTCAGTGCTATTTGACAGTGGAAGATGTTGCCTGAGAGGGTGGTGGTCTCTCCTTGGGAGGTTTTTAAACAGAGGCTGGGTGGCTATGTGTCACAGGGAGGGCTCTGATGGTGTCTTCCTGCATGGCAGAACAAGGTTGGATTGGGTGGTCCTTGGGGTCTCTTCCAACTCTATGATTCTATTCTATTCTATGGTGATAAACCTTTCAAGCAACATAGTATATAGCTCCTGACATATCATCTCTGAAATACTATAGTTCTTGATGGCAAAATGGTTCTTTACCCCTGATATAGCAGAATCTCCTTCCCTTAGAGCCAAGAATGCTGGAACCCTTGGAATAATTAGTTTGTTTCCTCTGGTATAAGAGTGACTTTGGCAGTGGAATAGAATTCCCATATTGAGGATGGAGCAAGCTTTTTTCCTGCTGCACCAAAGACTAGGACACAGAGCACTGGATTTAAGCTACAGAAAAAGCGATTCTACCCAAACATTAGGAAGAACCTCCTAAACATTAGGAAGAACCTCCTTATGATAAGAACTCTTTGACAGTAGAAGCTGCTGTCTCGGAGGGTGGTGGAGTCTCTTTCTTTGAAGGTGTTTAAGCAGAGGCTGGATAGCCATCTGTCACATTGTGTATTCCTGCATGGCAGAATGGGGTTGGACTGAATGACCCTTGGGGATCCCTTCCAACTCTATGACTGTGATTCTATGAATCAGAAGAAGTCCTGGGGAATAGCAGAGATCTCTATGCCTCAGCTGAAGGAAATGCAGGAGGCAGAAGCCTTTCAAATTAATGTAGCAGGTGTTTTTTTTTCTACGCAACCAGTTGCACAGTGCCAAGATTCAGCAGAAGGCTGCTGTAGTACAATCACCACTTAATATGTGAGTGTAGATTTGAACTTTGCAAGCACTGTCTCAGACATTGTTCTTGTACCTACCATGATGTGTGTTTCTCTTTAGTTTGTAAACCACCTTGAGTCTCAGTTTTATGGAAGAATCAGGATATGAATAAAGAGAGTGATAGACAGGCAGATGTGGGGAGGAGAGGTGATCGCCATGCAAGTGCTCCTACATATCAACAGAAGCTCTCCTGCTGTGCAAGGCTGCTTTCTCTTGTCTCAGAGGCCTGGAGGCACCAGAGCTCTCTGACAAACCAGGAAGAATGCCTCACCAAACTACAAATCCCAGGATTCCACAGGATACAGCCATGTTAGTTAATGTGGTGTCAAAGTGCTTTATTTCTGCAGTGTGGCTGCATACAAAGGCCTCTCTGTTTGCGAGTACTTACCTTCAATCTCACAGTAGGTTCCTTGATAAGCCTCAGAGCATTTGCAATAAAAGCCATTCAGGCCAGTATCCTCTATGCAAATTCCTCCATTCAAACAAGGATTTGGCAGGCAGTGCTCAGCTAGGGAGGAAAAGAGAGAAGGATGCCAGGGGTTCAAAGAAGCCATTGCTTTACAAAGGGATTTACAAAGTGGTAGCTACCTTGAGTCCCTATACCAGGAAAAAGGTGGGAAAGAAAGAAAGAAAGAAAGAAAGAAAGAAAGAAAGAAAGAAAAAGGCTGGGCTACTCCTTCTCAGCAGCGAAGCCATGTCCCATGCTCAACAAACCTGCCCACCTTCTGTATATTTGGAATTATGGTACTCTTTCCAGGATGGGCAGATCTTCTAATAACACCTTTGCGGGGGATGATGAAGGCCCACCTCTCTTCCAGGAGCACAAAACCTTTGCAACAGCTGAGGTAACTACTCACTAGTGTAGCAGCCACGGGTAAAGTTGGCCACTGTGCACTGTTCACCACTGGTACACGTGGCTCTGGAGCAAGAGATGCTGGAGCTGTTGGTGCACACACAAACTTGGCTGCAGTCGTCAGTCATGAAGCTCTCCCCAACCTGGAGAAGAAGAAAGGAACAGAAAATTTCCCTGGAATAATTTTTCCCCAGGTACATTTGCCCTAAGCAATGTCCAATATCCCTTCCACCCAAAAATGCTAGAAGACCCTGCTCAACTCTAAATTGATCAACTGTTTGTAAATACTGCAAAGATGGAAGATCCTGCCCTGCTCCATCCCTCCCAAGAGATGCTGGGATAAACCTTGAAGGACATGGCTGAAACCAGAGCTTAAAGCTATTACCTTTTTTGGAAGGTGGCTTCCAAAATCCACCAGCTAGAATGAATTTTGGGAGCTATGGTCAAAAAAGTAACTTTTCTGAACTCTGTGTGTGTCTAATGCAAGGTGGGGCAGGAAGAGTCTCCATCAAAGTTCAGATTCCCAATATCAAACCAGCGAATATGTTTTGTCATATTTGGAGAAAGTAGTCCCAGAAATGATGAGAGATATCTGCTTGTCCTGTTATGTGCTCTTCCTCACCAAACATCTTGCATATCTGCATGTTGTTTTTTATGATTGATAATTGGAAGGTGAACACAGGGTTAATTTGGGTGTTAGAAGGAAAGCATGTTAACTGCAGGGAACGTCTAATCTAATTCAACCCACAGACAGGCACTAAGAGCCTTATTGCATTAAAAACAAACCCAGCAGGCAAATGGTGAGAAGCGTGTTTCTTTTTCTGTCTCCGCATGATGTTGAAGCACTTTATTTCTCTTCTAGTTGTAAAATTATGGAAGAGGGTGGTAAAAATTCCCTTTTGCTAAACTGATTTTTCCAGCCTAGCAAAACAGACATTTTTATGACACTTTTACAACCTTCTCCCATGCTTTTATGACTGGAAGAAAAGAAAAGTGATCTGACATCATGCAGAGACTGAAAGAAAAATACACTTCTCTCCATTTGCCTGTTTGTTTTTAATGCAATAAGTCTTATGATAGCTTTGGCTGTGAGTACCTTATCCCTAGATCTGTAGGCTTCTAAACTCCCCAGGCCATATTTTGTGTCTGGGATAAACTGAGAGCCTTATTGCATTATTAAACAAACCCAGCAGGCTAAAAAAAGACACTCCCCTCCTTCTTCTACATGAGATTGTCCTCTTTCGTTCTCTTCCGGTTGTAAAACCATGGGAGAGGATCATAAAAGTGTCCCATTTGCCAAGCTGAAATAATCCGTTAGGCAAAATGATGCTCTTACAGTGCTCTCCCATGTTTTTATAACCTGAAGAGAACAAGAGTCATGCAGAGGGAGAAAAAAACAGATGTGTCTTTTCGTTTGCTTGCCAGGTTTGTTTAATAATGTGATAAGACTCTGAATGATTTTTGAGATGCTTCTATATTTTAAACAAGCCCAAAGGGAATGATGGGAAGATAATCTTAACTCAAAAGTGAAGTGCATTTAAAACTTCTCTCCTGTTCTTGCATGAATAGCAAGACCTTCAGAAGCTGACATTCTGGAGGGCCAGATCATGGCTGCTGCATGTAAAGAAGGACAGGCTACCATCTTGCTATACCTGGTAATATCTGCCCAGGAAGGAGCAGCCACATTCCCGGAAGGCCACACAGTCGAACCCGCTGAGGACGTATCCAGAGAGGCACTCGCAGCCTTCTAGGCAGGGGGCACTGCACTCTGCTGGGGCAGCTAGATCTGAACATGAAGCTGGGCAGGTGGACATGCAGGCACTGTATTTGCTGTTTGGGGGACACTGTGGAGCTGGAGGAACAGAATGACACAATCACTGAGCACACAAAGAACAGCAGAGGGAGCGAGTCTCCCAGCCTCCACCTCTCTGGGACAAACTTGAGGGCTCCTGGATAACGGAGATTGGCCCCAAACCTATAACTCAGAGGGGGAGGAATGTGGCCCAATGGCTGCATATGGCCCCTAAGCCCTGTTTTTCTGGCCCTTTGGAGACCCAACTGCTCCCTCCCAATCCTGAAAAACATGCTAAATTTTCTAGGCTGGTTTTTGAGTGAAATTTGCAAAAAATGTCCCCAGATATTTCCATACTGCCTTCAAATGTGGTAGTTCAACTCATTTCCCCCGAAGCTCAACCACCCCCCCCCTAAAATGGAAGAAATGCATCAGAGAGGGCCAAAGTGATGCACAATGCTGACCAAGAATGGCATCACACCTCTTCTGGTATGCTTGGGAAATAGGAGTGGGTCACAAGGTAAAAATATTGCCCCCTGATCCTTACTCAAAGGCTCACCCCTGCTAGAGCTAAAGTAGAGGAAACCCATGGAATCAATGGGATTTACATAAATGTTTATTCACTCTTCAACAGCAGAGTCACTGGGTCTACTTTAGCAGGAACCCACTCCTAGGATTTGGGCTGAGAAGCAGACCCCGGCGCATGGCCAGAGACTGGTCAGAATGGATCTACTGGACGGAGACTGGTCAGAATGGATCTACATAGAGGACAGTTATAAGAGACCTGCATGCCAGGATTGGGGCCCTGAGGAGGGAGTTTTGCTGCCCTCTGTGCGCCTCCCAGGGGAAGGAAGGCAGCTGGTGGAGGCAGGATGTGTCCCTTGCAGAAGGAATGGATTCCCATGACAATCTCCTCACCACAAGCTGCCTTCTCCCTCCAGCTGTCCATGGTTACTCCCTCTGCCTGGCAGGCCAGGGCGTACTGCTCCAGGATGGGACACAGCCTGGTGGTTCTGTTGGCTTCCATGCACATGTCGAAAAGGCAGACCCTGCAGGGATGAGCAGGAGGACAGTCAGGCCATGGAAGGAGACACCCAAACTACATACTTGAGAACAGCCCCTCCTGTGAAGTGCATGCTGAGCATGGCAGTGGTAGTTCAGGGAGAGGCAAGAAAATGAGGAGCCGCGGGGGGGGGGGGGAGGAAGTTGGATGAAGAGGCTGAGAAGCTGGTAGCAATAAGAATAATAGAACCATGGGACTTGAAAGCCCCAGTGTGAAATGTGTTCACTGTATAATTGTTACCACACCTTCCATAGCCTGCATTATTTTGGGGTACAAATATTTTGTTATTTTTGTATTATAATAGGAGTTACAGAGAGGCCATAAGCATGAACCTGGAAAGGTCATCTTTAAATGAACTTCTGATGATTGGGCACACAGAACTGAGGGCATGTGGAAAGGACCCCTGTAACAGCTGTGAATATTGCTGCTTCCACACACCCTGCCATGTGTATTTCCTCTTGAAGGTCACAAACATTTGTCAGCCTAATGCGTTAAGCCAGTCCTTCTGCTAGCTTCCACTGTACTTTCCCACACCTGATCCTATCTGAAACTCCCTGGAGTTGTCCTGATCTTATTCCTGCTTGATTAAAGCAATGTCACTACTATCAACCAAAAATATTCCTTTTGTAACATGGAAGTTAAAACAATCAACCTGGTGGGAATCCCATTGTTTTTGAGATTCCTAAAAAATCAACTCAAACTGCTGTCAGATTCCAGCTAAAACTCCTCAGATTGTTAGGCAAACTCAGTCCCAGGTAGTGATCTGAGTCCAATCCACTCTGCACCCACTCCTGCTGGACTGGAAAGCATTGCCCATTGCAATCCTTTAATTTGCTATACAATATCACCTTTTTATATATTTTAGTTCGTGTGTGTGTGTGTGTGTGTGTGTGTGTGTGTGTGTGTAAGTGCTTCATGTGAATGTTGACACCCCTTGTTACATGTTGTTTAAATAATAAAATTGAGTGGTACTTACTACTTTGGAGTTCTAATTTTTTGGAACCAGTAAACATAGACTGAAAAATCCTGGCTAGTATTACCCTGGCCCTCTCACTGATCCCTATTGAACTAAATTAATTTCCCTATTGAATTCAATTTGTGGGTACCCTCTTGGGATCCTTTGCAATTTAGACAACACAATAATGCAGAGTGGCACTACAAGCCTCACCTCACTTTCATAAACTTCAAGTGAATATGTTTGTTAGACATTGGCCAAGTAAGTTCCCACTTCTGTAAGGGCACTTACACACACGTAAGGCACCAACAGGCTGCCATCCATTAAAATTTAATTCTGCTTCTCCAGAAAGTGAAAATACAATATTAAAAGTGACATCAGTCTGTGAGTAATAATAAACAAAGAGCAAACCACAGCAAAAGCTGAACATAGCATTGCAGCTAATGAATGAACCTGGATTTAAACATCTTAATTCCAAAAGCAGCAGCAATGAAAGCAAGAATATATGGGGATAAATGCTTGGGCCAGGAGAACAGTTTCACTCTGATTCTGGTGTTTGGCCTCTCTGTTTCTGTTAGTCTTTGGTCTTTTCTTCTAAGCTCTTAAATGTGCCAACAACACACCCCTACTTTTCCATTTTTTAGTCTCTTAGCACAAAACCCACCCTCTGGCCCCAGAGAACCTAGGCAACCCCTAGGAACATGAGAAATAGGGTCTTACGTTAGGAAGGAGCTTGGAGTGATATGGTCGAAACAGGCTTGGAAGGGTCCCTTTGGATCTGCCAGGATCCCACAGTTGGAGCTACTGTTGGCCTGGCTGAGCTGGTCAGGGGTGCAGTGGAGAGTGAATCCGGCATCCAGTTCGATACTGTCCAGCTCTTCTTCTGAAATGATCTCTCGCCTGGAATGGAGAAGATTTTGTCAGGGAGCACCATCAGGCATGTTGGAGAGGAATCCTGGTCTCTCTGGGAAGGAAGAGAATTCTGCTTTCTTTAGGAAAATGCTTCCTGGGAGTATGGTGGTTTCTCCCTCTTTGGAGATTTTTAAGCAGAGGCTGGATGGCCATGTGTCACAGGGAGGGCTTTGCTGGTTCTTCTTGCATGGCAGAAGGGGGTTGGATTGGATGGCCCTTGGGTCCCTTCAAACTCTAAGGTTCTATAATTCTTGGGACATGTTGGCATGTCTTGATTTGAGCAAGGGGAACTTCTAAGGAACTTGGAAGTATACAGGCTGAATGTTCTACTCTGAACTGGGCTGATCTGTCCCCTAAAACCTAATCACAATCCAGATTCTTGTTGGAAATCTTTCAGAAAGCAAACAATCATGTGCTACAGATTTCAGAGAAATAGTCATGTTAATTTGGAATATCAGTATAGAAAAGGGATCTTGTAGCACCTTTGAGACTGGCTACATGAAAGATGTTGTACCACGAGTTACTTTCTCAGATACATGCAGAGAACTGGGCATAAGCTTTTGTAGATTTGGTCCTTCCTGGTCACGAGCTTACTCCATGCATCTGCGGAAGTAGACCAAATCTATAAAAGCTTATGTTTCAACATATTTTGCTCAGTTAGTCTCAAAGATGCTACAAGATCCCTTTGCATGCTGATGTCAACAGTCTAACTCACATGGTGTACTCATAACCACAAACAATTCCAGAGGCCCAAAAGAGCCTATGCCATGACCACAGTCACTATGGGCACTATGGGCATAGGGGAGGTTCTGAACATATTCTAGTTTTGCTCTAGGCATCTTTAAAGAAGAGAGTTATAAAAGGGGATGCATCTGTTGGGGGTGCCTTGAATGTGTATTTCTGCACAGCAGGGGATTGGACTGGATGGCCCTTGAGGTCTCTTCCAGCCCTATGATTCTATGAGAGGAGCACTCTGGAGCTGCTTGTGGTCATCTCTGGGTGCTTGGTAGCCATTCCATCTTCATGAGATGGTAAGTTGGAATACTGTGTCCAATTCTGGACACCACAATTCAAAAAGGATGTTGACAAGCTGGAGTATGTCCAGAGGAGGGCGACTAAAACAGTGAAGGGTCTGGAAACCATGCCTTATGAGGAGAGACTTAGGGAACTGGGTCTGTTTAGCCTGGAGAATTGATGGTTAAGAGGTGATGTGATAGCCCTGTTTAATAATAATAATAATAATAATAATAATAATAATAATAATAATAAATTTTATTTTTAACCCACCCCTCTGCTCAGCAATTGGGGTGCCGTACAACTTTATAAAAACAGTAAACAATTAAAACATTCCCAAATCCCACACCCTAACCCTCCGACCCCTTAAAACTAGATTAAACCAAGAAAGAATTAAAATGGATTTAAACATAAATACAAATAAAATGATTTTTTGGGCAATATATGAACAGTGGAAGATTGAGGGGCGGGTAGCGGACCTCCGCCATTGCCAGGAAGATTTAAGTATTTGAAAGGGTGTCACGTTGAGGATGGAGGAAACTTGTTTTCTTCTGCTCCAGAGAATAGGACTCGGAACAATGGATGCAAACTACAGAAAAAGAGATTCCACTTCAACATTAGGAGGAACTTCCTGACAGTAAGAGCTGTTTGAGAGTGGAATACACTCCCTCGGAGTGTGGTGGAGTCTCCTTCTTTGGAGGTATTTAAACATAGGCTGGATGGCCATCTGGTGGCACAGTGGTTAAATGCCTGTACTACACCCACTCACTCATAAACCACAAGGTTGTGAGTTCAATGCCAGCCAGAGGCTCAGGCTCGACTCAGGCTTGCATCCTTCTGAGGTCGCTAAAATGAGTACCCAGATTGTTGAGAGCAATTGGCTTACACATTGTAAACCGGTTAGGGAGTGCTTAAGTGCACTGATCAGTGGTATAGAAATGTACTTGCTATTGCTGTTGCTATCTGTCAGAGGTGCTCTGAGTGTGAGTTCCTGCAAGACAGAAGGGGGTTGGACTGGATGGCCCTTGAGGTCTCTTCCAACTCTATGATTCTATTATTCTACCCCTACTTTGGTGAACTGTGTGGTCCTCCAGGTGTGATTGGATTGCATTCCTTGGCTATCTTTGGCTTGGACTGCTGGGACTTGCAGTCCAATGACATTGGAAAGAATGCATGAGTCCCATCCCTTTGCTGATAAGACTGATTGGTCCTCCTTGGCACCTTAGTCTGTGCAAGACTGGCACAGAAACAGGCAGAGTAGCATCTTTGCTGGCCTGGCTGTGTGCGTAGACAGGGCCACCTAGTGGCCTGGAGGCCTTCAGCCATTTAGTTAATCCTCAGTCATGTCTCTTGCACCCTTGACATGCAAACTGTAGCTCTTCTAGGTGGATCAGGAGCAGATGGGAGCTCAGGGCATTCCCTCCATGGGGTCCCTACCCAGACCCTGGGCTTCTGTAGATGCTACCTGAGCCGGGTGTTTCCTCTTTGCACAGGGACACGCCAGCTCTCTCCAAAGGTGTTCACATCTTTGACCAGCACGCCATCAGGGGTGGTGAAGTCATTCTTATGCTTCCCGTCAAAGTTTCCACACAGCCCCTCCACCTTCTTCTTGTAGGTGTTGGGGAGCATTATGTCTGGGGACAGAGAGATCCAGTATTAAGTTAGAGCCTGAAAGGGTGCTCATACCTGCTTGGAATTTTCATTCAGAGATCTCATTTATATGATGGAGCAAAAGACACTTGGTTAGGGAAAGGCACTCTGCATACTCCCACGGGTGCTCTTGTGTTGTTTCCATGCTTCAGGGCCAAGGCCTGGAGTCAGACACAAGAGCCAGGTGACTTCAACTTCTTGTGATGGGATTCTCCCACTTCTTCAAGCCTCAGTCCTCCCAATTTGTGTTCCCCACAAAGAAGAAATTCATCCCATGCACCAAAGTAGGTCTAGCTCTTCTGTTAGGCAGAGGAGGGTGGTTGCTGTTTTGCATAATCAAGCAAAATACACAGGGTATAAATAAAGTGATTGATTGATTTGATTGATTTTGGCTTCTATGTTTACATTCATTTGGTTTTAATAATCTGCCTTTAAAGTGTTGTGGCCTGTCTTTAGCTGCTGGGATGACAGGAGAGTTTAAAAAGCACCTCAGGAAGCCAAAGAGCATCCTGAGTCGTATTGCTGGTAGCATCCTTCTGAGAAGCCCACCTTTCCAAACTCTGCAGAGCTGCCATTACCTGAATTCTCAGCACCATCAAAGCTGACAGAGAGCCCAAAATCTGTCTCTAGGTAAATTCTTGTTGCTCGCTGCTGAACACGGAGACCCTCGTGGGGCTGTGCAGGGGGCACCGTCTTCACCCCATCCACCTGAAAGGGAAAGAGAAAGAAGAGTCTCAATAGCTTTTCCTGAAGGACTGGATTCAGAGGAAACCTCCCAGGTCTCCCAGGCCATGTCAAGAAAACCAAGCCCGAATATCTATCATTGGTGTATGAATGAATTATCCATGAATACTGAGTGACTAAGAAAGTAGAAAATGACTTAAAGGTACACAACAACGAGGAAGATTTATATTGCAACATCCAGAAATTCTTCCCAGGGCTGGCCGTATCACAGCATTCCCTGCGGAACTTGGTTATAAATCTTCAGTTACAGGACCCCATGGTTATTCCCTATCACAGCGTATTTTGTGAAACTGGTGCTATGGAATTCATTTATCAGTCAGTGTGTCACACAAGAACATCTTGAATGAAATGGAAACATTGTGGTGACTCCTTGTTCACACGATATATGGAACTTTTTGTGTTGATACTTATTCTATATGGTATTTTTTCACGGACAATTTGTGTCATGTATTTTCTATGGTTTTGTTAATTCCTTTAGTATTTTGAACCTGTCATCGCAATTTTAGTAATAGAATACAATATATTTCTCTGGTCATTATACCAGTATTGTCTGTATTGTACTTTAGCAATTTCATAGAAAGGAATTTATATCATATTGTAAGCCTGGGTTTTTACATCTATCAGTGAGTTGTGGCATGGAGCCTGGTTTTCTTGTTTGTTTGTTTGTTTGTTTGTTTATGTAGACGAGAGAGCCAGCTTGTTTTACGCTGCTTCAGAGACTAGGACACAAACCACTGGATTCAAATTGCAAGAAGAGATTCTCCCTAAACATTAGGAAGAACTTCCTGATGGCAAGAGCTACTTCCACAGCAGAATGGACTCCTTCAGAAAGCATTAAAAACAAAAGGGGAGGAAAAAGAAGCAGTCAAGCAGCATCTCAAAAACAAACTGCATACTGTCCAAGATTTCAGAGATGAAAATTGGAATAAGTGGAACTAAGCAATTTCAGAATGTGGTCAAGGTGGCAAAATTTACTTAGGAGGAGGAACAGACCATGAGGAGATGCTGCAAGAGTTTGCATTTGCCTGAATTGACTGGAAAGGGAAAGACTTGGCCCCTTTCCTCGTCTCCCTATCCCTGGCTGCATTAACAGAGTACAAAATACTTTTGCACTTTGAACTCAGTTGGTGAGAATTGAAATAAAATGAGGGAAAGTGGGAGGAGGGGAGGGAAACCAGGACTTTTCCAAACCAGCTGAAAAAGTGGGAGAACAGAGGATTAATCAGGACTGTCCTTGCCAGGTCTGGATAGTTGGAGAGAATGGCTTATACTTGAGGAATTCTACGTATGCATTGTGAATTGAATACAAACATTGTGCTGTGGCCAAAAAGCTTGACTGCATACCTAATGGAAATTAAAGTGTGCATAAAACACCAACAGGATACCAGCCAAGATAAATAGACAGACAGGTGGATATTTGTCATATCCAAAAGCCGAGAGTCCCAAAGAGTTCTTACCACCAGCTTCTTTCCCTGCCGGAGGAGCACCGTGTGATTGTAGACAATGACCTTCAGCTCCTTAAGGAAGGTGATCTTGCTGTCTTTTGCAAGTGCCTTGTTCTTCCCCTCAATGCTGAAGGGCTCCAGGCGCTGAGGAGCATCTGGTTGGCTCTGGGATACCATGTAGGTATGCTTCCCTTGGAAGTGGTGCAGCAAGCCGTCAAAGGAGAGGTAGTGGGGGTCCCCTGTGATCAGGCACTTCCCAAAACCTGTGAGGAGGGAGAAATGACAGAAAAGGCCATCAGAGGAACTGATAGAAAGGTGGGCAGGTTTTGTTAAATATCTTTTTATGTGGAAAATTTCCATCCGATTTCTCTGCAGCTCCTTTTCACATCTTAAGTGCTCCACTAGCTGATAATGCAGATTTATCTTTTGTAAATTGCAAGAAAGGACTTTCTGAATAAATGTTAGGTTGAACATCTTTACTGTAAGATCTGTTCAACAGTGGAATGGACTGTCTCATAGCCAGTCGTGGATTCTTCATCTTTGAAGGTCTTCAGACAGAGTTTGAATGGCCATCTCACAAGAAATGGTGGATTTCATGCATTGGAAAAGAACTGAAGTAGATGGCCCTTGGGGTGGAATGGACTCACTTGGAAGGTGATAGACTCTCAAACCGAGGTTGGATCCCCACCTCTCATTGCTGCATTAGACGTGGATTCCTGACCTGGCTGAGGTTGCACTAGATGGCCCTTGGGATCCCTCCCAACACTACAATTCTATGAAATACAACTCATGAATGCCATGAATTCATTTCCCACTAGGCACAGACACCAGAAGATCCAAGGGCCCAGACTTTTTCATTTCTTCCAGAATCAGACCCTAGCCTGAACTCATTCCAGATTTCTCCCAGGAATGACTGCAAAGGGAATGGTGCTGCCACTCCATTCCCCTGCTCT
>JAIPUX010001880.1:115777602-115801876 GCA_020142125.1 Phrynosoma platyrhinos
TTATTATTATTATTATTATTATTATTATTATTATTATTTATTATCTCTTGTTTATAAAGTTTTTGATAGCTCATCTTTTATAGTAACTCTATGAAGGCTCTATCCCCCCTTCTTTTTGTAAAATGACTAGTCTGAGCTTTAGAAGAGCCACCCAAGAAGCTCAAGCAATTTTGGGACAGGGTTCAGCACCATGGATGCTGTTGTTGTTGTATCTTTGAGGTGCAGTGTAGAAATAATGCGGTTTGACAACACTTTAATTGCCATGGCTTCATCCTACAGAATCCAGGGATTTGTAATTTCGTGAGACACTAGCACCCTTTAAGGCTCAAGACCTTGTAAAACTACAAATCTCAGGATTCTGTAGGATGGGGCTAACACTTAAAGTGGTGTCTAAGTGCTTTAATTCTGCAGTGCGGCCTATCCTCTTTGAGGTGACTCTAATGTAGGGGATCCTCTCCTAGGTTTCTTGGCTGGATTTGTTCCAAGGGCTCTATCTTCCTCTGGGGCTGAGAATGTGTGACTTTATCTAAGGTCACCCAGAGGGTCTCCAGGCCTGAGCAGGGATTTGAACACTGACCCTCTAGAGTCCTAGTCTCACATCCAAACCACAACAGCATATCAGCTTTCTTTTTGTGAGCTGTTGTGTGTGGTTGATGTGTACCTTCAGGTTAACTCCAACTTATGGCAGACTTGTCCTAGAGGTTTTGCTGGTTTATCCAGGGCAGGTTTGCCATTGCCTTCCTCTTTTAGGCTGAGAGAGCATGACTTGCCAAATGTCACCCAGTAGGTTTCAACGGCCAGAGATTTGAACCCTGTTCTAGGGTGCATCTACAGCATCTGAGGATGCATCTACACTGTAGAAATAATAGAATTTGACACCACTTTGGAGCTTATCGGCAGCTTTTTAAATCGGCTCACCTCTTGTGATTCAAATTTTAATTCAGGCAGCATCCTGATATTATTGCAGTGATTTTGCCACTGAATCCGCCACCCGGGTCCATCTTGGGACCATCCTCACTCCCAAGGGTGCTCAACGCACTTCTTTTTGAAGCCAGTAGTTTTTTGGCTTAAGAAAATGGCCACTGGAGCATCCCTGGGAGCGGGAATAGACCCAGGATTGATGTGGGCAGCAGATTCAGCAAATGCTAAATCTTGTCCCTAAACTGGATAGTAGCAGCCGATGACTTTGGCAGAGAAGGCAAAATCACTGCAATAATATCAGGATGCTGCCCAAATTAAAATTTAAATAAGAAGAGGTAAGCCAATTTTAACAGCTGCGCGATAAAACTGAGTGCTGTGGCTGCATTCTATGGGATCCTGGGATTTGTAGTTTTGCAGGGTCTTTAGCCTTCTCTGCCAAAGTCATCGGCTGCTACTATCCAGTTTAGGGACAAGATTTAGCATTTTGGATGGCTCCTCTAAATCCATCTGGTCTAGCAATGCTTACTTTGATCGGCAGCAGATCTCCCAGAAGGGAGGTGATGGGGATCTTTTCAAAAGGTGTTTCCTGGAATCTCCTGAACAGAAAAATTATGGAAAACTGGCACCATGTGTGTGTATGTGTGTACTATTTTAGCAAAAAGCCTGAATGAGGTGCAGCCCCAAGACTGGGGGGAAATCAATTGTGCATGGCATGGAGATAGTGTAGAAAGAGAACCTTTTGCCTTGTCTCTTGCAAAGTTAAGGCTCTGAGTTGTCTAAAGAAATTGGCAAGAGATAACAGGCTGTACAAAAAGAAGGAATACTTTGAAAAAGTGCAGTTTACTTAAGAAATCCATTGCTACCAGGTGGAGTAAGGGCCTGTTTTTTTTAAGGTCAGTGGAGAAGGAGGAGAGTTCCATCAACAGCAATTTGCTATGAAAGCTAAAATGGAACCTCCATTTCCAGGGACAGTCTAGTTTGGACTGCCAGTGATATAGAAAACACTTGGCTTTGAAGGCTACTTCTGAGCTTCCTGGGCAAGGGATAATGGGCTAGGCAGTTCTTTGGCCTAACCAAGGAAGGCCATTCTTGTGCAGAGTGACCAGATGTCCTAACTGCAAAGGAGGACAAGGCACCACAAAATGTAAGGCATTTAAGAGAAATGTAGGACATTACCAAACAAAAGCTAAAAACACTCATATAAACATAAATTCATGCTTCTTCATCATGCCCATAATGGAGGACATTTCGAAAGTCGTCCTGGACAGAAGGTTGAGATGTAGGGCAATTCCTGTAAAAGGCCGACATCAGGTCACCCTGCTCTTGTGTTCTTCTGAGAGTAGGCAAGTTTCTTCTTATGGAAATATCAAGACTCTCCTTCTTGTGTGTGTGGGTGCACAGTCATGGATGACGGCATGTGCATTCATGCCCTTTCAAGAGCAAAGCCAGCCTCCCTGCCAACTAGATTAATGCCATCTGCCCACAGACTCACCTGGGAGAAATAGGTGCCTGGCAGGCTGATCTCCAGATGCTGGTTCCCATCATATTTCACCACCAGCCCAAAGTCGGTCTCCACCACCAAGTAGATGCCCACATTGCCCACAACCACGCTGTTGGCCCGAGAGCGCCTCTCCATGGGTACGTAGGCTCTTTCATTGTTGAACTGTGGGGAAGAAGAGACATCCGTCAGGGGAAAAGGGTCACTTTCCTAGGCAGGATTCTCCCTTCTGCACATGTTCACACTTACACCCACCACCCACACCCATACCCATGCAATGGTTGGAAACCTGTGGGGTGTCATATACATGGAGCACATTCCCCTATAGAAGTGGTGGGATGCTTTTGTCTGATGAGGAATGGCCCCATTCAGTTCAAAGTTTGCAAGGTGGAATTCTGCATGCATATGTTTTACATGTATTATGTTTTAAACGAAGTTTAAACTGTTCTGAACTATTTTTATAGTACAGGTTGAGTCTCCCTTATCCAAAATGCTTGGGGCCAGAAGTATTTTGGATTTTTTCAGATTTTGGAATATTTGCATATACATAATGAGATATTCTTGGGGATGGGACTCAAGTCTCAACATGAAATTCGTTTATGTTTTGTATACACCTTATTCACATAGCCTGAAGGTCATTTTATACACAATATTTTTAATAATTTTGTGCCATAAATAATGTTTGTGTACACTAAAACATCAGAAAGCAATCATTATCTCAGTCACCCATGTGGACAATTGTGGATTTTGGAGTATTTTGGATTTTAGAATTTTAGATAGGAGAGACTCAGACTATATCTTTGGCCTCACCCCCAATACAAAATAAATAGTTTTTTGAGTCAAACTGATGAAATGATTTAGCACTGTATAGACATTTACCCTATTCGTGCCTTGATTGAACCTATCAGTTTCAATTTAATCCACTTCACATTCACATTCAGCAATGGATCAATTCAACATGGAGTCACCTCACAGGGGTGACCGCATCACAGGAACCAAATCAAATAGACAGTTGGTTCACACTTGCGCTAAATTGATTCATTTCAAAAGATACGAAGAATTCTGTTTATTGGGAAGAATCAGTTTAAATGGGTTTAACAGTGGGGGGCCCCTGACAAACCAGAAATTTGTTGCAAGTGCAAACGAGGGCCATTTAAACTGGTTCAGATCAGTTTGCAAACTGGTTTATTATGTATTGGGAATGAGGCCGTTGTTTGTTTTTTAAATTTCTAATGTATAGTTGGCCCTATATATCCACGGATTCTTCACCTACAGATTCAACTATCCACATCTTGAAAATATTCCAAAAAGATATAAATTCCAAAAAGCAAACTTTGATTTTGCTATTTTATACAAGAGTCAACATTTTGCTATGCCACTGTATTTAATGGGACTTGAATATCCAGAGATTTTGTTATCCATGGGGTGGGTGGGTCCTAGAACCAAACCCCAAAGGATATCAAGGGCCAACTTTATATTTGCCTACTTGTATTTCAAGTTTCATAAGCCACCTTGATTTCCTTGGTGGGAGAAAGGCGCGGTATACATTGAATAAACAAACAAGTAAATAAATGTGCATTGCAATCCACACTGCACATCGATGAGGATTGCAGATAGACGTTCATTGTGCATGGATGCACACATGCATTTACTTGCCCATTCCATTACACATCTGGTGTTTTGTGCAATGTTGGCATTAAACACAAGGATCACATAGCTGAATTAATGTGTAACTCCATGAGAGGAGATTGCCTCCTCATGGGTTCAGCACCTTGGAGAGATCATTCAAAGTTTCTTTCCATGGGGGAACTCCCTAGGACCAAGAGGATACTAACAGTCCTTGTCTTACTTGGGCAGAGTTCCTGGGACTGGCTGGGCTACACAGCTACTTAGGTTGCATCTGCACTGCAGAAGCAATGCACTTTGAAATTGCTTTAACTGCCATGGCTCCATCCTATGGAGTCCTGGGATTTGTAGTTTGGTGAGGCACCAGAGTTCTTTGACAGAGACCAAATGCATTTGAGGAAGTCTGCTTCCTCAGATACATGGAGTAGAGTGAAATTGGTAGCAAGAGCTTTCATAGACTTGAGTCTACAAAAGCTGATGCTACCAAGTTCCATCTTTCAGTTAGTATTAAAGGTGCTGCACACTGATTTTCCAGACTGACACAGCTATGTCTTTGAATTCTGACAGAGAAGGTTAAATATCTCACAAACTCACAAGTCCCATAGCACTGAGCCACAGCAGTTAAAGAGGTGTCAAACTGCATTAATTCTGCAGTACAGAGGCAGCACAAGTCACAAGCATATACACACAGATACAGCCCCACAATGCTCTCTTGAGCTAGCCAGATACCCATTCATACCAGGATCCTCTTGTTTTTTTGGAGGGTGACCCGGGTGCCATACACATCAACATAGACCTCCCGGAGGTAGGTAGCTCCTCGTTGGCCTCGATCTTCATTCCTGCCAATGACGGTGATAGGGGTGACACTGCTGTTGTTGCTGCAGACAGCGACGAGGGTGTAGGAGCAGGTGCCCACAAAGGTGTGCATCACTTTGTCAAAGGTGTAGTAGTGTGGATCACCCACCACGTGGCAGGATGCACGGCCTGGGGAGGGAGGCCATGGAGATCTTTGTGAGTTCAAATGATTAATCTCAGCTCAGCTCTGTCCCCATTTTAAAGTCAGGAGAGTGAGGCCAAGAGCGATTAGGATACTCAGGACCATCCAGAACCACCAAGACTGAGAAAAGTTGAGTGCTCAGACTCCCTCCCAGACCTGAACGTATCTCAGTATTACAGCTGAAGATGCCCAATTTTGTCTAACTCAGAAGCTAAGGATGGTTGAGAGATGGCTATCACCAGGAAAGAGTAACCAGGATCTTCACATCTGCCTGGGATCCTTGGGAGGTGACAGCTGCCAGTCAGAGCTGGCAATACTTGCTGGGATGGACTTGTGCCTCTCTATAAGGGCAGCTGCCTGCCTGGCTATATGACCGTCAGACCCTACCTAAGCACGGCTGGTGTGTCCGATTTTGGAAGCTAAGCAAAGTCAGTTTGGAGCAGGATTTGGATGGGAAAACACCAGGGAACACCAGGGCTGCACCCACACTGCAGAAATAATCTAGGTTGGTATCACTGCCATTGCTCAATGCTATGGAATCATAGAAATTGTAGTTTTGTGAGACATTTAGCCTTCCCTGTCAGAGAGCTCTGGTATTACAACAAACTCCAAATCCCAGAGTTCCATCACATTGGATTATTACTGAAGTGCAGATGCAGCCCAAGATTCTTCTTCAAGTAAAACAGGAATGAATCCTGCAGCAGCTAGACAGGGAGAGAAGTCAAAGATGGAGGTCTTAGACATGACAAAGATCTAATTCAGCTACCTATTAGCTGTTACTATGCTATTGAAATATTTTATCCTGCCCTTTTATCCTGAGATCCCAGGGCAGATAATAGATAATATACATAAACCATGCTAGAAGCAATTAAAGATTAAACTCAATGAATAATTTAAACAGGATAAAAACATACTAAACAACAAATTAAAATAGCTTGAAAAGAGTAAAATAATGTTTAAAAAGCCATGCTCAAAGGTAAATTAGGTCCCAAAGAATCCAGTAAAAAGCAATTTTTAAAAAACAGGTTCCACAGAGAAGTCTGTAGTGGTGCCACTCAGGCTTCTAAGGAGAGGATATTCCATAAATGGGGATTGGGATGGCACAGCAGAGAAGGCCCTGTGCCCACATAACCCCATGGTGTACTGTCTGCACTGGTGTACATAACCCCATGGTGTACTGTCCAGACACAGAGGAAGGCCCCTCTGGCAGATCTCAGTATCCAGGCAAGAGAATACAGGGAGACGGCCCTCTTCAAATCTGGAGGTCCCAAGCAGAGAAGTCACTGGGTTTGTGTGTGTGTGTGTGTGGGGGGGGTACGGACCGCACAGGGTGACACCTCAGATGGGAATGTCTGCCCCCTGATGTGGAATGTACCACCATGCCTCTCCATGGGTAGACTAGGACTTCCAAAGACTGAAGGTCCTGGGAAAGTCCTAGTCCACCTGCATGTAGGTGGCAAAAAGGCCAGTTGGGACACTGTTGGCATATCATGCAAACTCCCTGGAGACCTCTCCCATTGCTGAATGGTGCATGGACCCCTTCAGACCTTGCAAACAAGGCCAGTAGACTAAAATATCCTGGGACATGGACAGTCCCTTTGGATGCCCTGGTTTACCAGCCACTGGCGGAAAGTAGATTGGAGCCTTTCTCTTCTACAGTGGCCTGAGGAACCCTTGGTCTGGTGGCTCCAAGCCTGAGGGTGGCAGCATGAGTAACCACACTGGGGTGGCACCAACTCTAATACGGCATTGCTTTAGGGATTTGAATGTCACCCACCAGCCTCATGGAATCACACTGGGGACCTCTGTTCCTTCCACTTGTTGGACAGGAGCCTCAACCTGTCCTATGTATTCCTTTAGAGCCCACAATGCAATTTTTTAATGCTTTTGTGCAGAGCACTGGGCTCTCACCTTTTCCTCTCATTTAAAGGCCAGGATTGCACAGTTCTGCTGTCATTCCTTCTGCCTTCCAACCTCTGCATTGTGAGAGCCCCTACCAAACTTCCAGCCCCCAAGGGTTGCCCACTAGCCCCAAACTTACTGCTGGTGTGGCAGCCAAGCACGCCATCTTGGACACTGCATTTCTCCAGCACGCCACACTCCCATGGCATGCACTCAATGGCACCACCATGCTCACAGGTGCAGCGCTCACTGCAGGTCTCGTCGGAGAACCAGCTCTCACCCAGCTGCCACAGAAAGAAGAGGGGGAACTGTCAGATGTGGGGAGATGTCTGAGGAGGCTGGGTCTTCTTCCTTTCTCACTTCACCCTCCCACCCTTGGACCTCAGGTCAGGGGAAAGCAAAGCGTGGCTGTTTTTGGAAGATTTTGAAACCACTCCAGGCTTCCAAAATCCCAATATTTTGCCATCTTATATTGTTGATGTGTGCATTCCAGTTGTTTCTGACTTATGGTGATCCTATCATTGGGTTTTCTTAGCAAGATTTGCTCGAGGAGGGGTTGTCATTGCCATTGCCATCCTCTGAGGCTGGGAAAGTGTGATTTGCTCAAGGTCACCCAGTGGGTTCCCATGGTTGAGCCAGACTCGAACCCTGGTCTCCAGAGTCCTAGGCCAATGCTCAAACCAGTACACCACACTGGCTCTCACCATCTTATATAAGGGGCACCAATCAACTAGGCCATTGTATACAATGAGACTTGAGCATCCACAGGTTTTGGTATCTACGGTAGGTCCTAGAACCAAACCCCAGCAGATACCAAGTGCTACTGTATTTTTTTGTACAAAAGCCAAGTTTGGGGCACAAAGGTCCTTTTTGATACCAAAAGAAGTGTGTCCCCCTCGGCAAAATCATTTGTTTATAATGGAGGCTGAGCTTTTTCTCCATGGGGTGTCCCACTGTGTCAGGTTGCCCTTTGTTGTGAGCCTTCTTTACACCCACCCCAGATGTCAACCCCATCTTGACCAAGGGAGGAACCTGCCTGGTAGTACTGTCCCTGGTGGGTGACGCAGCCGCAGCTGCTCTCCAGGACGCATCTGTCTCCACTCAGGACAAACCCTTCATCACAGAAGCAGCCCCCCACAGGCAAGGGGCTGCAGGAACTGAGCACCGAGGGGCTAACACAGCTGGAGGAGCAACGATGGCCACAGCTTTCATAGTGGCTCCCCGCAGGGCAGGAGATGGCTGGGAGGAAGGAAACAGAAAGGAAGAGAAAGTCACAAAACTTTCCCCAGCAGTCTCTTTGCCTGGGAACACCATTTTGAGTAAGATCATACATTGTACTTGCGTGGTATAAATTTATACTCACATAGGGTGCATCTACACTGTAGAAATAATGCAGTTTGACCAGGGTAACCAGATGTCCTAACCTCAAAGGAGGACAAGGCATCGTAAAATGTAGGACATGACTAAATAAAAGCTAAAAACACTAATATACAGTAAATATAAATTCATGCTTCTTTGTCATGCATTACAATTCCACTTGGACAGAAATGAAATGTAGGACATATCCTCGAAAGGGAGGATATCTGGTCATCCTGAGTTCGACACCACTTCAACTGCCATGGCTCCATCCATCTTACAGAATCCTGAGATTTGTAATTTGGTGAGACATCAGTGGTTTTTTTGGAAGACAAGGCTAAAGACCTTGGGAAGCTACGAACCCCAGGATTCCAGAGGATGACGTTATAGCACAGTTATACAAACAGTGATGTCAAACTGTATTATTTCTACAGAGATGCACTCACAGTTACACAGTGAATGTGATACACTTTTTACACAGTGGGTTTATATAGCATCAAACGTGCAACCAAACATCCAAACAGTACCCAATGTTCATGCACACCGAATGCCCAATGTGCATCTGCCTTCAGAATGGTACCAGCTCCACTTCTGCAACCTTGAACTGAATGCTGATATTATGTACCAGACAAAAATGCCCAGCCACTTCTGTAGGGGAACTTACACCAACCAGATCCCAGATGCAGTCTCTTTGTTTTCTATCCGCCCACCCATGATGTTTCCTGCCAGATCCTTGGTCAAAGAAAATTTCCTTTGGGGGGACCCAACAATCCTCCAGCCAAAATGGAGGACAGCTCTCTTGGCTGTGGGATTCTGGATCTACTATCTAAAAAGAGAACTTGTCCAAGTTTGATCTCCCCCTTAATCCAGCAATACCAAGGCTCATCTCCTCAGTCCTGGCTTTGCCACTGTGCCTCTTTCTGCCTAGCAAATGCCCAGTACCATGGAAGCATCTGGGTGGCATGACTCACGGCACAGGGTGGCATTCCTCCATTCCAGACACAGTCCCACGTTGGAGCATGCCTCCGCGTAGGCCTGCAGTCCATTGCAGAGGGAGGTCTGCTGCCCGTTGGTGAAGCAGGTGTCCAAAACACAGTTCTCAAAGAAATTTGCTGGGTTTACCATGGGATGGCAATCCTTGAAGATGCCTGTGCAAAAGGGGGAAAGAAGATCTTAGAATCCCAGAATCTTGGAGATGGAAAGAAACCAAATGACATCTAATCCAACCCCGTCATGCAGAAATACAAATCTGCATTTCTGAAAGATGCCCATTCAACCTCTGTTTAAAAACCCCCCAAATATGGAGAATCCAAATGTCAGTACAGCAGTTGTGAAACATCACAAGGCAATGGCTACAAGTCCCTCCCCGGCTGTGGGCCCTGCACTGAAAGTGGGGCAGGGGGAAAGGTGTGGGACTTGCTTTTTCACATCTCAACTCTCGTAATGTTTCTGTTATAGTTTGAACATGTGTCCAAAGGGGAAGTGTGGCCCTGCTGGTGCTCTTTGGACCTCTCAGCAGCCTTTGATACCATAGACCATGGCATCCTCCTGGAACACCTGAGAGAGTTAGGAATTGGAGGCTCTGCTTTGCAGTGGATCAGCTCCTACTTCTCGGGCAGATTCCAGATAGTGATGCTAGGGGACAGCTGCTCTTCTAAAGAAGAGCTGACATCTGGCATCCATCAGGAAGCCATTCTGTCCCTCATGCTGTTTAACATTTACATGAAGCCGCTGGGTGAGATCATCCAGAGACATGGGGTGGGGTGTTATCAGTAAGCTGACGACACCCAAATCTACTTCTCTATGCCTCGGGCTGTTTCAGTGACCAAGGAGGGCATCTCCCCTCTGAATGACTGCCTGAAATCAGTAATGGATCGGATGAGGGAAAATAGACTTAAGCTGAATTGAAACAAAACAGAGGTACTTGTGATAGGTAGCCCTAACCTGATATGGAGATCAGTTCACCATTCGCAGTTTGGGGGTGCTCTTGGACTCGTCGCTCCAACTGTCACCTCAGATTGATGCGACAGCCAAGAGTGTCTGTTATCAGCTTTGGCTGATATGCGAGCTGCAACCCCACCTGGAGCTATGGGACCTAGAAACGGTTGTACATGTGCTGGTAATCTCTCGTCTTGATTTCTGTAACACGTTCTACATGGGGCAACCACATTCGGAAACTTCAACTGGTACAAAACATCACAGCCAGACTGGTTGCAGGATATTCTAGGTTCGACCGGATAACACCTATTTTGAAATCCTTACACTGGCTATCTGTTAGCTTCCGGGCACAGTACAAGGTGTTGGTTATTACCTATAAAGCCTTACATGGCTTGGATCCAGCTTACTTTAAGGAACGCCTCCTCCCATATAATACTTCCCACACACTCAGGTCCTCTGGGAGGAACTTACTACAGTCAATGAAAACTAGACTGGTAGTGACTTTCCAGAGGACCTTTTCAGCTGCTGCCCCTAAAATTTGGAATGACCTGCTGTAGGAGACTCACCAGATTACATCCCTTGATGCTTTTAAAAAAGCAATACAAATAATTCTTTTCCGGCAGGCCTTCCCAGACTGACCTCTGTCCTGATCTGAACTAACTGCCCATCTGATCTAGCTCCCCTAAACATTGATACTGTTATTAACTGTTTTTAATTGTTTTTTAGTTATAGGGATTTTATTGTTGTAATTTTATATTAAAGGGAGGGTGGGTCAAATGGGTGGGGGGTCTGGGGATTATTTTCTTGTTATTATTTCTGTAATTGTTTTAATCTTTGCTGTTACTCGCCTCAATTCTCAACAAGGAGAGATGGGTTTTGTGGTTGTGGCTGCCACAGGAAGCCAGACAGGTGGCATCTCTTGTTGGGTGGGCTAATCTTGGGAACGCCAGCAAGTTCTTTGGTTTTTTGGTGGTTTTTTTTTTTTTTTTTGGCAGGTGGGTATAAGGATTACGGACCCAACCTCAGTCTCAATGGCAAGAGTCTCTCAGACTGAGGGCTCTCCCAAACCTGTGGCCTGGATCCTTTCAAATGAGGGGAAAGGGAATGCTACTAACTGAATCCATCAGTCAATGTACTAAGAGACATTGACTCTCTGAACCCCAAATAACTCTGTCACCAGGAGGGCTAAGTGTGAATGTTACCAGGCTTATGGACTTTTCCAAAGTTCTCATGTTTCCCCATAAACCCAAGAGGAAGAACTTGATGTTTAGTGCAGTCAGAATGGGAGGGAGACAGGAAAACAAATATATTTGTCCATCCCTAGCCCCTGATTTGTCATGGAGGGAGTCAGAGTCAAGCTGGAGCTTACAGTGACCAAGCCTAGCTCTGCAGCCATTCCCGTTTCTACCCAATGTACAGTTCCCATTCCTTGGACATTTCTGGATGTAGAGGGGCAATTCCCTGGCAAGCACAACTTTAGGAGCTCAGAAGATTTACCTGCTGGATCTGTGATCATCGTACAAGCAGAATCCCTCCGGATTTCACTCTCCAGCTCTGGTTTGCAAAGAGGCGAGGGGCTGGAACATCTGCCAAATGCAAGGAGGAAAGCAATGACTTTGCAGCAGCTTCATCCAGTGCCTATCAAGTACCATTCGATGGTGGCTTTTGGCTCCAACTTCAGGATGGGGATGGGGATAGGGAAGAATTAACACTGGGCCCTCTTAGGGGTCCAGTTCTTGTCCTGGAGGAGACCATCAGGGGCTTCAAAGTGCCATCTTCTTCCAAGAACGCGCCTGAGGCTGAGAACATCCAGGACACCACCTACCCAGTGAGGTTTTCTGGGACCAGCCAGCTGTCCCCCAGGAGGGTGGAACTGCCTGCAGGTTGTCCGTCTGGCTTTAGGTTATCATCCAGTGGATCGCCATTGTAATTACCTTTGTGGGGTAAGAATCAGAAGAAAAGTTGTAAGGATCCTGGCCAGGGTCCAGGGATTGCTTTTTAATAGGCAATTAACTGGGGCTAGTGAAGGTGTCAATGAATAGCTGCTGCCACACTGTGGTCACATAGAATCATGGACTTACAGAGTTGGAAGAGACCACAAGGGCCATCCAGTCCAACCCCCTGCCATGCAGGAACTCTCAATCAAAGCATTCCCAACAGATGGCCATCCAGCCTCTGTTTAAAAACCTCCAAAGAAGGAGACTCCACCACTTTCCAAGGGAGTGTGTTCCACTGTCAAACAGCTCTCACTGTCAGGAAGTTCTTCCTAATGTTGAGGTGGAATCGTTAAGTGCCAGAGGACCTCAGTTCTACTAGTATACTACCAGTTTATCTGCTCATGGTTTCTCCTTGGGTGCATCTACACTATAGAAACAATGCAGCTTACGTGAAATCATAGGCTTTCATGGCCAGCATCCATAGTTTTTTGTGTTTTTTTCGGGCTGTGTGGCCATGTTCTAGAAGAGTTTCTTTCTGACGTTTTGCCAGCATCTGTGGCTGGCATCTTCAGAGAAAAAAGATGCCAGCCACAGATGCTGGCGAAACGTCAGAAAGAAACTCTTCTAGAACATGGCCACACAGCCTGAAAAAACCACAAAAACCAATGCAGCTTACCTCCACTTTAGCTTCTATGGCTCCATACAATGGAATCCTGAGATTTGTGGTTTTGTGAGATATTTAGCCTTTCCTGTTAGAGAGTTCTGGTGCCCCACAAAACTACAAATCCCAGAATTCTATAGCATTGAGCCATGGTAATTAAAGTGGTTTCAAACTGCATTATTTCTGCAGCATAGCAGCAGCCCTTGTCACTCTCTCCTCTCCCCAAATTCACCCTCTGTTTTCCCATTCAGCAAACGGGGTAAAGAATGATGGGGCAGGGAAAAAAGTCAGGATGATTAGAAATGTAGGCTTCTGCTCTTCACCTTACATTCTCTGGCCTAAACCCTCTTGCTAGTACAGTCATTGCATCCATGGGATTTTCCTATGCATTGATTCACGATTCAGTTCTCTCTCTCTCTCTCTCCAGCAGGAGTCCAGCTCTCTCTCTCCAGCAGGAGTCCAGCTCTTCCAGTGGCTTCCATGTCCTATTTTATTTGTTTAAAACACCAGTCCTAGAACCAATCCACATTCACACATTTAGCAAGTAGAAACTAGGGCACGTGCGGTTAAGATGGGAAATGTTAGGAATGAGCAAAAATCCCAAGCTAGGAGAGATTGCAGCAGTTCACTTTTGCCAGAGTCTAGAGCAGGAGTAGGCAACCTTTCCCCTTTAAGGGCCGAGGGACTTCAGCTTCCAGAAGCCTCAGCCATGTTGGCCAATAGTCCCATGTTGGGCAATAGCTCCTGGGATTCCGGGAGCTGAAGTCCCTCGGCCCTTAAAGGGGAAAGGTTGCCTACCCCTGGTCTAGAGGGAAGGGCAAGAGTCTACCTTTTCCTCTCCTCTCTCCTGCTGAGTTAACAGAGTGCAAACTCTTTTTGCACTTTGAACTCAGTTTTGCAGCAAGAAAAATAAGTTGAAGCAAAAGCGGGGAAAGTGGGAGGATAAGAGAGAAACTGGGACACTTCAGAAACAGCTGGAGAAGTGGGACGGCAGAGGATTAATTGGGACAGTCCCCGCTGAACCGAGACAGCTGGAGGGTTTGCCAAACCTATGTCTTCTTTATCCACAAATCCACAATCCTGCCCCTTCCAAGCCTTCCATATAAGAGATGTGTAGAACAGCCAGCTGCTTTCATAGATGGCAGTGGATCCCCATAGGAATGGGGTATTGATCCACCCTGGATTTCGGCTTCTCCCTTCAAGGTGGACAAATGTCAGAGGCCACAAAGCTGCTTTAGCCCCCAGGGAACGTGGAAAGCAACACACTCGCACCTTATGCCCATAAAAGAAAATTTCCCCCAAATGTCCCCAAATACCGTCTAGAGACATGGAGGAAATGTTTACTATGTTTTTCATCCCCACAAGCCTAAAATGCCACCAGGAGTATGTTTTGGGATGTGTGTGTGTGTGTGCTCTAATGGCCACCATATTAAACATGAGGCCAGGGATCCTGAGTTCAAATCTCCACTTGACAATGGATTAAGTTCCATGGCAGCTGGTGGCTTCCATGTCAGTAGGGTGGTAAATACACACCAGATTCTAGTCTGAACTTAAGCTACAGAAGATGTTGCTTCCTCACAATAGGTTCTGCACCTTGGATAGCTCTTTTAAAGTTTGGGCCAAACCCTGGAACAGATTTGCCAACATGGGGGGCACCAGCTGCCATTGATTGAGTTGATCTTGAGGAGAGAAAGGCACCTTTTTACTCTGCTTAAACTTGACTTAGAAATGAACGGTGAAATGCTGCCTTCAAATACCCAAAAAAGCTGGTGTTTAAGGCTGAGGAATACACAGCAACATAGTAACATGTAAAATCCACAAAATGGTGATACCTTCATTGGACCAACCAAAATGCACAAACTACATGTTGAGAGCTTTTGAAGCTCAGCTGGCTTCTTCATCAGGCAAAGTTGTTAAAAAATCATAAAGGAGAAAACACCTTTGCCTGATGAAGAAACCAATGGAGCTTCAAAAACTTGCAAAATCATGTATTTTGTGCATTGTGGGTGGCCCAATAAAGGTACCAGTGTTTTGTGGATTTTGGATGTTACTTTACTTTACGATATGACCAACATTCATTTGAGATGTGGTCTTGGAGAAGAGTGTTGAGGATCTCATGGACAGCCAAAAGGACAAACAAATGGCTCCTAGAGCAGATCAAGCCGGAAACCTCCCTGGAAGCCAAGATGACCAAACTAAGTCTGTCATACTTTGGACGCATCAGGAAAAGAAAGGACTCTTTGGAAAAAACAATAATGCTGGGAAAGGTGGAGGGAAGTAGGAAGAGAGGAAGGCCACATGCCAGATGGATGGACTCTATTAAGGAGGTCATGGGGTTGCAGGAGTTAAACAGAGCAATGGAGGACAAAGGGTCTTGGAGATATCTCATCCATAGGGTCTCTATGGGTCAAGATCGACTTAAGGGCAGTTAACAACAAAATATGGCCAACACGGCTATCCCTGGATATGTTTTCTGACAGCAACATATTGATAGTAATCCTTTTGAATTCTTATCTTCTACATGGTTTCCCCAGAGACCAGCTATAAAGGGTGTTTGTATCTGTCAAATGGAATAAATAGACCTCCAGTCTCATAGCAGCAGGAGAAGCAGCAAACACTTTGTATGTCCAGGAAGGGGATAAAGAGGGATGATTTCTGACACTGACACTGGCCTGAATGTTCATTAATAATAAGCTACTTCAAGACATTTTCAAAATGGAGAAGGTAACTCATGTAATTCTTTTACTGGGCCAACCAAACTGCACAAAATACATGATGCAAGCTTTTAAAACACTACTGGCTTCTTCATCAGGCAAAGGTGTTAAAAATCATACTGTTTTGTAGACCTGGGACGTTACTGTGCTTTGCTATATGGCGAACATAGCTACCCCCGGATATGTTTCTGTGCAATTCTATCATTGGATGGGTATGTGATTGCTTTTAACTTCTGTATCTTCTGTTTTTTAATTGATGTAACCCGCCTCGATTGCTCCGCAGAGGGGCGGGCTATAAATAAAATTTATTATTATTATTATTATTATTATTATTATTATTATTATTATTATTATTATTCATGGGCAGATAGCAAGGTGGAAACCAAAGGCAAGGAGGCTCCAAAGTATGTTACTCCCCTCCCCAGCTCACAGGGTTTGGGTGAACATCCAAAACTCACCACACAGTCCACAGAGCTGCTCCTTGTACAACGGTGGCACAGAGACCTCCACGTAATGGTTTCCATCAAACCGGACACCCAGGCCGAAGTCTGTTTCCAAGAAGACATAGCTGCCACTTCTCTGCACCACAATCTTGTTGTTACCAATGAAAATGGGTAGGTTGCTTCTCCTGGTATTGACCTACAAATACCACAACACAGGACAACTCAGGCCTTGTGCTGGTCCTTGGAGAGCCTGGCTCTGCCCCACATTCCCACTGCCATATCGGGGGGGAGGGGGGAGAAACCTTGGTTGCTCTCACCATACATCCATTGTGGACCATTGGCCCTGAAGATGGGCCACAGAGGGAGGACAAGATGAGATCAATGCCTCTGAATAAGAATGCTGCCCACCCCAATGAAATTTCCCTTCAGCCTGAGGTTTTCTAGCATGGCAGTAACTTAAGACTTCAGTTGAACATTTGGAAGTAGAGTTTAGGCATCAAAAGAAAAGGGCAAAAGATACAATGAACACAACAAATAGAAGAGTTCCAGGCTTCAGCTATTTTTGGTGCCTCATCCTAAGCAGTGCTAGAAATTTGAGGACCAAATTTCACAAGGAGGCAGCATTATTTGGAGAGCAAAGCCCTCATTTGCTGTTCCCTGTGGCTACACTCTTGGTCCTGCACCTGTGGAACTCTATGCTCCAAGGAGCTAAAAAGCATCTGCCTGGGATGCAGTAAGGAGATTTTTTCCTGCCATAGGATGCCTATGATTGCCACAAGGAAAGGTTCTGAAGGATAGGAGGTTCTCAGCTGGAAGGAAATTCTGACTAAGCATTAGAAAAACCTTCCTGGCAATCAGAGCTATTCAACTGTAGAAGACAGGGTGCCTTCAGAAGATGTTAAGCTCTCCTTTGCTGGAGGTTTTTAAAGATGGATTGAATGGTCCACTAAAGGTACCGCTTTTGGGAACATTTTTTTAGCTGGCGATTGTTGCATAGGCAGTAGGGGGTTGGACTAGACAACTCTGCCTGCAAACCTTCAGGGCTGTGCATCATTCAGAATCACCATGAAGCCAGGATAGACATTGGTTTCCTTACCTCAACATTCCAGTTCTTCAGGAGAGAAATCCGCTTGCCATAGACCTCCACATGAACTGACTTGACATAAGACACGGCTGTATTGGAGCCCCGGTGCTCATTGGTGGTGGAGACGTGGAAAGTGCCTGGCAGACTGCTGGAGTTGGTGCAGACCTGGGACAAGGTGTAAGTGCAGTTGCCCATGAAGTGGTGGACGAGGCCATCAAATGTAGTGTAATGAGGATCCCCGGAGGCACTGCAGGTGGCACGACCTGCAGAGGGCAGAAGAAGAAGGCATGAGTAACATGGATGGTCCACGGGCATAGCTGGAGTTGCCACTAAGGACGTTATCACATGTGGGCCAGAAAGCGATAATAAAGTGGAAATGAGGCATTCCGAAAATAAACCGAAAATAAACCTTGATTCCGCAAATGGCTTTCACATGTAATTACCCTAATTGCGAAATTAAAGTAAGCGCATTTAACGTTCACACACAAGTGAGAAAAGCCCGTAAATGTACTAGAAATGATCTTCTTGCACATGCACAGATAGAGGAATGCTCGCTGGAACTGTGGGAAAAGCAGGGAAATGCTCCCAAATGCGCATTTGCTTTTCACATTACAGTAAATGCGAAATTACCTTAATTTCGCATTTGCATTTCCTCCAAACAACTGAATTTCAAAAGATATTGGATAACACCAGTTTCTGTCCACTTTCTGTCCAGTTTCTGTGCGACATCATGTGAAAACGCGAGGCACAAATCCAATTTTTGTGTGGATTAACTAGCAGATTTGCTCCGTGTGATAACGTCCTATGGCTGTCAAGAAAGTGTATCGTGCCCGATGCTCAAGGAACCCAGAAATCAGAGACCAAAGACACAAGGAGGGCACATCCACTAGGTCTAGCCATTCAATCCCCAGATGTATACATAAGCTAAGGAAGATAAAGGTTAGGACCACCAGAAAAACACATACTCACTACAAATTGTGAGAGGGGGCAATAAATGCCAAAAGAAAAATATAAACTCCATTTAAAATGTTCATATAATTCATTTTTTTTTTGGTACAGGTTGACTCTCCCTTATCCAGAATTTCAAAATCCCAAATATTTCAAAAAACCAAAACTTTTTTCATGGGTGGCTGAGATAGTGGTAACTTTGCTTTCAGATGGTTCAGTGTACACAATTTTTGTTTCGTCGATAAATTCATTTAAAATATTGTATAAAATTATCTTCAGTCTATGTGTATAAGGTCTACATGAAACATAAATTAATTTCATGTTTAGAATTGGGTCCCATCTCCAAAAAAATCTCACGATGTATATGCAAAGACAGGTATTCAAAAATTTTAAAAAATCCAAAATACAATTACCTCTGGTCCCAAGCATTTCAGATAAAGGAGAATCAACCATTGGGCATCTTAAACTTGGCATAGATTAGTGCAGGGGTAGGCAACCTAAGGCCTGGGGGCCGGACGCGCCCCCCGAGGCCTTTGGACCGGCCCTAGGACAGTCTGATGATGCCATGATGATATTGATTATTGTTGTTATTATTTGTTCTTGGGGTTTTATTGGCAAAATCTCCACAGGGGTTTTGCTATGGCTTTTCTGGGGCTGAGAGAGTGTGCATGCATATTTTTTATTTTTCTTATTTTTATATTTATTTATTTATTTATTTATTTTTAGTGCTTTGGCCCCCCAATTGTCTGAGGGACAGCAACCCGGCCCCTGGCTCAAAAAGGTTCCCTACTCCTGGATTAGTGACTCAGCATGTCCTAATGTGACCTTCTGGATATTTCATTCTACAACTTGACCCCAATACATACTTGTCAGAATCCTGTAGGTCTCTTTTTGACAGGGTGGTTTTATAAGCGGTGTGTGTTTTAATTATGTTTTAAAATTTTTGTATGCTTTTAATGTTAATTTTATATTCCCTAAATTGTTCTGATGTTATTATTTTATTGTTTATATTTTGTACTCTGTGTACATTCTATTGTGTAATCCCGCCTTGATCCGTAGAGAGAGGTGGGAAATATAAATAAAAATTATTATTATTATTATTATTATTATTATTAGATGATTTTAACTGTTTTTAATTTTTTACTGCAAAGTTTTTAAAAATGTTTTTATTTTGTGAGCTGCTTTAGATCCCTTTTTTGGGACAAAGGCAGCATAAAAATGAAATAAAATGAATAACTAACTAACTGAATAAGTCAGGCATAAGGTCCCCTATGAAAGTGGCTGGACATTTTTTTCTGATGCAGAAGATCCATGTTCACTTCAAGACAACAAAAGCAATTGTACATACAGCAGCACATTCTTGGCCAATATTTATCTTTTCGTTTCTCCTGAAATTGGTGATTGTATACCTTCAGCTGTGCATTTTGGATACATTCAGCTATCCACTCAGTTACACATTCAGTGGACAATGTTGCAATTCAACATAAGGGTTGTGTACCATAATGATGCATACTTCTATATGCAGACTTTTACACTACATAATGCCAGTGTAGGATCTTGCCCATTGCCTCTGCATGTTGAGATGAAAGGAACAGAAGAGCGAAGGCTTGCTGGTCTTACAGTCTCTTTTGGGGGGATGCGGGTAGGAAAGTGGTACATAAACAGAGTGAATGAGAATGAAGGAATGGAACCTTGTTTGTTGGAAATCAAATTGCTTTTGCTGGAAACTGTAACAAAATTCTGCACTTAGGGCCTGTACAAAAGGGCTGGACTAGGGGTGGAGTCGGGGCAGCACGCCGGCCATCCAAACCTCGCTCCCACGTCATCCTCACACTTCCTGCCCAAATAGACGGCAGGCAGCGTCAAGGCATTCCCTTGGTGCAGCGTTTAGATACGCTGCACTAAAGGAGCGCAAAAGAGCCGCCATGGCGGTGATAAGGGCAGTTTTTTGCTGCTCCAAAAAGGAGCAGCATTTGCCAGCTCTTTTTGGAGAGACAAAGTGCCGGATTGGAACCATGGCATGTGGTTGCTGCAGCCCCGATCCAGCGCTCCCAGGGGCAGCACAGAGCCACCCTTAGGGGCTTTCTGTACCGCCACTTAGTTAACATGCAATTGTGCGTGGCATATATAGCACACTGTACACGTGGACACATTTGTCCAGCAATCTTGAAGAACATTCTTGACCCCTCAACGGAGCCTGGCACATGATTACTCTTACCATTGCTGTCTCCTCCACCTAAGGACTTTGACAATGCTTGTGCAAAATCACCATCAACAGGGACCACAACATTCTCATTCTCTGCAACTTTGCATCTGCCTATTACAGGGGAAAGCTGTAAGCCAGTGGAAAAGTGTCCAGGCAAAGCATCTCACCTGTGAGCGGTGGAAGAGTCCTGGTTGTGGTTGGAGGCCTGGATGTCGTTACAGAGACTGAAGGCAATGAACTGGTTGTTGCTGAGGGCACTGGCGAAGTTGCAGTTGTGTGGTCATTTAAAGGAGGTGAGCCTTGGGAAAGGAACAGTACAAGCACTCAGTAGCTACTCTGAGACTTCTTGCTTCTTCAATTTAAACAATACTGGCACCCCACATCCTTATTCCCATCAGGAACCTAGGATTCTGCAATTTAATTATGTGCAATTATCTTTTCCCCAGTCTCTTGCAGACACTACAATCTTCTAACCATATAACAAGAGAGCCATTTTGACCATTTAACTGTGGAACAACTGGTGTCAGTGTAGTAGCATCACTAGGGTTGGTGTCACCACAGTGTGGTAACTCATGCTGTCACCCAAAAGCTGCCTGGCATACCCTCCAGCCAATGGTCCTACAGGGCTACATCAGGTCACTGTGGAAGAAAGTGAGAGGCTGGCTTCCTTGCCACCAATGGCAGGTGGATCAGAACACCCAAAGGAACTTTGTCTATGTCCCAGGCTGTTCTGGTCTACCTGCCTTGTTCACAATGCTTCACAATGTCCAAAGGGATCCAGGTGCCATTAGGTAATGGGAGAAACCTCTGGGAGTTCACTGTGGTATGCCATCAGTGTCCCAGCTGGCCTCCTTGCTGCCTCTGGGTATGTGGACCAGGTCCTCCCCAGAGCCTTTAGTCTTTGGGAGTTTCAGTCTACCCATGGAGAGGTGTGGCAGTACACTCCACACCAGAAGGCAGCCCATTTTCACCAGCGCACTGGGTGACATCCCCCTCTGAGGTGTCACCTGGTGCACTCTGTACACCTCACATTCCCCTAGTGATGCCCTGAGTCAGTGAGTGGCCATCATCTCAGCATGTGGCGGAGAATTCCATATAATAATTATGCACCTCTCTCCACCCTATTCCACCAACCTCTGATGGTTTTGGGTGGAAGTCCTATTATACATTCACCATGCTGTGCTTACTGGAAGGAGCTGCTTCCAAAGAAGGAGATGTTCCATGGGAAAGAGTTGATTGTGGCTCTGGAGGGGTTCCTTGACCAGCTGTCACACAGCCTGAGAGAAAGAGGGAGACACAGGATAAGAGGAAGATCTGATGGAGAAAGCCTATACTAAAAACAGACAAATGCAGGAGAGTCTCTTTATCACATCAGTCACTTGTAAGAACCAGGCTGCTGGACTAGATGGACTTGATCCTGAACTCCTAGGATTCCACTCTGGCCAGCCAAAGCTATAGAAGCAAAAAGGTGGAATAGCTAATAAAATCCAAAGAAGAAAATGTCTCAAGGTGCTGAACTGACAGATGATTTTGTCAGTACAAAAATCCACCGTGTTTCATCTAGTATGTGTTCTTCTCCAAGGCCTCTTTCACCAGCTATTTGAAATTTAACTTCAGAAGTTTCTGGAGCTGAAAGCCTCACCCTCACACCATTTATTGAGGGAAACAAAGCCAGTAAATAGCATGAGAATTTCTTTTTGTTCACTAAATGGTTCGAGAGTTTTCTTGGGCTGCTGCAACACTACAAAATGAATGCAGTTTGACACTGCTTTAACTGTCATAGCGCCATCCTATGGAATCCTGGAATTCATAGTTTGGTGGGTTGCCAGAGCTCTCTGCCAGAAAAGGCTAAATATCTCACAAAATTATGAATCTCAGAATTCAATAACATTACACCATGGCAGTTCAAGTGGCGTCAGTCTCCATTAATTCTGCAATGCAGATGCAGCCTGAATTTCTAAAATTAAATTTCAAACAGCCCCTGAAGAAGGCCTTGAAGAGCATATGCAGGGCAAAATATGTTGGGCTTTCTTAGTGCTTAAAAACATCCTTCAGTTGAGCACTTTGAGGTCTTCTGGTTTCAGCTGCGCTATGAGCCACCTCACCATGGCCAACAAAAATGACTCACCTACGAATGGAGGAGTGGTTGTTGCTGGAGGTATGGTTGTCCTTTCTGAAGGTAATGAACTGGTTGAAAATGGAAGCATGGTAGAGGACATAACTGTGTGCTTATTGGGAGGAGGTGGACCTGGAGGAAAAAACAGTACAGCCATCAGGAGATGCTTTGGAGCCTCTGTCTCCTTTCTTTCTAGCACCCATCGCCTTTTCCCCAACCTGGGCATTCTGTAAGTTAATTATGCATGATTCTTTTGTTATACTCTGGCTGGTATGTTTTCTAATTTCAGGCTCTGACGTTGGTTATTAAATAGTAAGAAAAATTGCACATTGGTTACAGGACGATGAATTTATAGAGGTAGGTTTATTTGGAGAAACTCTGTGCCATGGCTGCCTGGGCAGAGCACAGTGAGCAATGACGGCATGGTCTGCATCTGCACTGTAGAATTAATGCAGTTTGGCACTGCTCACCACAAACTACACATCCCAGGATACCAAAGGATGGAATTATGGCAGGTAAAGTGGTCTCACATTGCATTAACTCTGTAATGCAGATGCAGACATAAGTGTCAACAAAAAACAAAAAAACAAAAAACACCAGTGTGTGTGTGTGGGAGGGAAGCAAGAACCTGTGAGGGTTGTCTGTGAATCCCCCTCCTCTCCTACTGAGTTGGATGGTACCCCTTGAGACCACCTTTTATCTAAAGAACTCACTGTCACCACCTGATGATTAACTTATCCCACCTTGGAAATGCATTAGGATGTTGCTGGGGAATTTTACTGGCATTTCACTTGTCAACCTAGGAGTCAATCTTGGGATGAACAGAGCCAAGCCAAGGCACATGACAAAGAAGTGCAAAGAGAGGCAGAGTACCTTAAAGAAAAGTTTTATTCTAAGTAAAGGACAAGGTCATGGGCTGCATCTGCCCTGCAGAAGTAATGCAGTTTGACAACACTTTCATTGCCATGGTTCAATGTGATGGAATTCTGGGATTTGTAGTTTTAGGAGATATTTAGCCTTCTCTATCAGAGAGCTCTGGTGCCACAACAGACTAAAAATCCACGGTAGTTAAAGTGGTGTCAAACTGCATCATTTCTGCAGTGCAGATGCAGCCACGGTTATGCTTATTTAATAGACGTTATATTCATAGAATCATAGAGTTGGAAGAGACCCCAAGGACTATCCAGTCTAACCACCTGCCATGCAGGAACTCACAATAAAAGCACCCCTGACAGATGGCCATCCAGCCTATTTAAAGACCTCCAAAGAAGGAGACATAATGCTAATGCACATTCTACATAAAATATGCTGATATAAGAATATAAAGTCTATGGTCAAAAATACACTGCAGAAATAATCCAGTTCCAGCCATTACTTTAACTGCCCTGGCTCAGTGCTAGGGAATCCTGGGAATTATAGTTTATTGTGGGCCCCAGAGCTCTCTGACAGAGAAGGCTAAATTTCTCACAAAACTACAGTTCCCAAAATTCCCTAGCATTGAGCCAGGGAAGTTAAAGTGGTCTCAAACTGGATTATTTCTGCAGTGTATTTGGACCTATGATAAATTAAGATGCCTAGACAACACAACCTAAGAATGTGCCTAGACAATACTGTTTATGTGATATGTTGAACCTTCCCAAAGGAAGTGTATAAATGAATAATTCAATTGTTTGTTGTATAAATACAGTGGGTCCTTGGTATCTGCTGGGGTTTAGTTCCAGGACCCCCTGTAAATACCAAAATCTGTGGATGCTCAAGTCCCATTAAAATACAACAGCATAGTGAAAGGATAAAGAATCTGTGGATATGGAAGGTTGACTACAACTGGAAAAATGATAAAGCAGCTTGCTTATTTGCCCATCATAAAACATCCTGGAATTCCTAGTCCTAAGAAAGTTTTAAGGGGTGGGTTGGTGCTTACTGGACA
>JAIPUX010001880.1:115807509-115823440 GCA_020142125.1 Phrynosoma platyrhinos
CCATTGACTGCTGCTGGTCCGCAGCAGGTTTCCAGACAAGCAAGAAACAGTTGCAGCCAATGGGTACAAAAGTGGTGCCAGTTCCTGGCACATTGGGGAAAGAAAGCCTGGCAGCACCCAAAATGAGATAACTTAAGAAGCACTGCTGTGAATCTTTGGCATTTTCATTTGAATGGTAGCAGTGATTGAAGGTGAAATGGTTGATTTGGAAAACAGGAATTTCCTATTCCCAGGTGTGACTTCTGGTGCATCTAAACTGTATAAATAATGCAGTTTGACACTACTTTAAATGCTGTAACTCAATTTTATGGAATCCTGGAAGTTAAAGTGGTACCAAACAGCATTATTTCTACAGTGCAGGTGCACACTAAGAGAGAGTAAGAGAGAGAGATGGAAAGGGCAGTATCAGCCAAACCTAAATACTTAGAAGAGAGGTCTTTGCTGCATTTTGAATGTTTAAAAACTCCATGTTTAGATAGCATGTGCTTCCTAAGCATATCAGAAACAAAATCCAACACATATAATTTTCATTGCTACACAAAAAGTTATGTCACACAAAGCCTATCATTCTTTCAGAAGTGCTGAGACACTTTCTTTTTTATGCACAGATGGTGTATCTCCACAATGGTGATGATGGAATATCTTACGTGACACTTCATTGATTAAAAGGCATGTCTTTGCTTACACAGCATTACCTGAGGCTGTGGGCTCCTCAGGAGTAGGGGTCTCCCCTGATGAAAGAAAGACATGCCAAATTCAGTTAGAAAAGTCACACACCAGAAGGCCAAGAGCACAACTGGAAGTTTGTATAATCCCACTACTTCTCCCCTCTCCATTTTAATTACAACCAAGAGATTTATTGGTGTTTTGTTGTTGTGTTCCTTCAAGTCATTTCCAACTTAATGCAACCCTAAGGCAAATGTATCATGGTGTTTTCCTGGCAAGTTTTGTCAGAGAAGGTTTGCTACTATTGCCTTCCTCCGAGGGTGAGAGAGTGTTACTTGCCTGAGGTTACCTAGTGGGTTTCCATAGCTGAGCAGGGACTTAAACACTGGTCTCCTGGAGTTATAGTCCAATGCTCAAACGACAACCTAACACTGGCTATCCCCATGGGCACAGATGGCACCAAATAAAAGAATAAGTTTAAATAAAGTCTGCTTCCACTCTGAAGACCCCCCTGAGTCTGCCTGGTCTCCCCAGCAGTACTCCTGCTGGCCTTTACTATTGTTATGGGAATGAAAAAGGAAAACCAGCTAGGAACGCCTGGAGTCTGAGACCAAAACTCCAACCACTACACCATATGGCTTACCAAGGCAGCAACCAGGGTCAAGGGAGATGTCATCCACTGCCAGCCTTGCATGGTTGCCTGGGCCAGTCACACCTTCCAGGAGGATCTGTCAGAAAACAAGAACCCATGAGGATGTCTACTAAGGGCCATGTCTGTAGAAATGATGCAGTTTGATACTGACCTATGGTGTCCCTATCAAAGAGTTTTCTTGGTCAGATTTATTCAGAGGTGGCTTGCCCTTGCCTTCGCCTGAAATGCAGCCTTTAGCACCAGGGATTCCCTGGCAGCCTCTCTTCCCAACCCTAACCAGGCTTCACCCAGCTTAGTTTCCAAAATCAGATGAGACCTGGTGCATTTACAGTTTTTAGACTGTTGTTGTTGTTGTTATTATTATTGAAATAACCATGATAATTGGTTATTTCAATAACAAGCATGATAATTAACTAGGGAATCAAGGCAGGTTACAAAACATTAAACAAATTAAATTGTTTTACTTGTACCTTGATCTGAGATTCCACATGTACAATGGTCATTTTAATTCTATGTTTGTGTGGCTTCAGTTATGTGTTTGTCAGTTATATATTGTATTTTAATCTGTATTGTAGCCTACCCTGAGCACTGGGGAGAGTTGGGTTAGAAGAAGAAGGAGGAGGAGGAAGAGGAGGAGAAGGAGAAATAAATCTTTTAATTAAAATTGAATATAACAACTTTCCACGTGACACTTCAGAACAGTATGTTTCCCTCCTTACAAAATGCCACACCACAGAAACCAACTATAGTCAGCCCTCCGTATCCATAGATTTAACCATCTACGGCTTGAAAATATATATATATAAAGTTAAACCTTGGTTTTGCCATTTTATGTAAGGGATACCACTTTACTACACCACTGTATATAATGGGACTTGAGCATCTATGGATTTTTGTATCCACAGGGGGTCCTGAACTAAACCCCAATGGATACCAGTGAAAATCTCCCATTTTGGCTGTAGGAATCCCACCAGGAAGTTGCATCTCCATCTTCCTGCTCTTTTACCTGGAACCTGCCAGAGATGTGTAGATCCAACTCTGCCTGGAGCCACGTCTCTCCCTTGCTACCAGCCATTTGCCAGACCAGGAGGGGTTCACGTTCTTCTTCCTGAACCAGGTAGACCCTCAGCGACTCCTCTTCAGAGGCTCCCTCCATGCGGTACCAGAAACGGAAACAAGATGGTCCATGTGCTGTGCATTCCGGGCTTACTAGCTGACCCATCTCTCCCATGTGGGTGAAGGAGCTATCAGCATAGATATAATAATTTCCTGGGGATGGAATGGATGGGAAAGGATCAGGGAAGGCAGGTAGCAGAACAGGAGGGCTGGAGTGGAAGGCACTAATTAGGGTCTACCCTAGTTAAACAATCCAGCAGGTTACAAGCCAAGATGGTGATGGTGTAGAGCAGTAATAGCCCCACTATATTCTGCACTGGTCAAGCTTCATCTTGAGTCCTGCACTGAGTTCTGGGCATCTCATTTTTAGGATAGAGACAAATTGGAATTGGTTCTGAGAAGGAGAACAAAGATGATAAAAGGTATGGGGAACAAAACACATGAGGAAAGTTTGAGCAAGTTAGTCATGTTTAGTCTGGTGGAGAGCAGACTGTGGGGTGACATGGTTGCCTTCTTTAAATACCTCAAATACCTTTAAATACCTTTAAATCCCTCAAGGGCTTCAACAGAGAGGAGGGGTAGGCTTATTCTTTGCTGCCCCAGAGGGGAGGACCAGGTCTAATGGTTTGAAGGTATTCAGATGGTGGTTGACTTTTTGAATGGAGTTTATTACACGGGGAGTCCCGTGCAGAAACCCTGCTTTAAGTAGAAAAAAACTGCAAAAGCAGAAGCAATTTATTAACGGGATTCCCCAGTGTGAAAAGTGGAAGCGATGTTAAAATGGGGTTAATCCAAATGGAAACTGCTTCTTTTTACTTTCAGAAAAACCCGAAAGTAAAAAGAAGCAGTCAATGAGGGGTTTTCATTCAGATTAACCCCAGTTTAACCTCCTTTTAACAGGAACGTTGTCTGAAAAAACATCCGCTTTTGCGTTTTTTTTCTACTTTAAGCCCCCGTTTCCGCACAGGATTTCCCCCGTGTGATAAACTCCAATGTGTCAAGACTTCCTTTCTCATCCAGGGTGAGAAAATTTGTAAATACTCTCTGAATCTCTCGACAACACACAGAGTGAGGCATTGAGTGGTCAGGTCAGTTTCAAGCTGTCTCCCCTGAGAATTGCTGGGGAGCCCAGCAAGTGATGTTGAATATGGTCCACCCTAAAACATACCTGAAGAGTTACAGGGACTCTTGATCCCATCTGAACCATTCTGGACACAATGCTCCATGTGACTCCAGTCAAAATCGTCCTCCGTGGACTGCTGCCATTCACAAAAGTCTTTGTCAAAGGTGCAGTTGAAGAAGCAGGATTCTGGAAAGAAATCTGTAGATTAATGTGGCCCCAAAGGAACCAAATCATTTGTTGGATTTCATACACAAATTGTCTTTTCTTTTCTTTTCTTTGTGTACAAGACTTGATGTTACCTGCATGTAAGTCTTGTTTTGGATAGGGTGCAAGGGGCTATTCAACAGCCCCTTTTTCTCCATCCCAAACTTCCTCCCAGCAGCTTCAAAGCCTTGTGGGGGACACTGTTGTGGTCATTAAATGGGCAGAAGAGGGAGGGAGAGAGGACAGATGACCAAGCAGCTGTGACTGTCTCTTATCCCCACTGCAGTTCTCTAGAGAGAGAGGAAGAGAAACAACAACCATCTCCCTCATCCCTGTTTTGAAAATGGCAACAGCAATGGGAGATAGCCCTGTTTAACAGCCAAAGTATTGGGCCCTTGGTATCCGCTGAGGTTTGGTTCCAAGATGTCCCCATGGATGCCAAAATCTGTGGATGCTCAAGTCCCATTATACACAGTGGGTGTATAGTAGTAAAGTGGCATCCCTTATCTAAAATGGCAAAATCAAAGTTTGCTTTTTGGAATCTATTTTAAAAAAACCCCAAACATTTTCAAGCCATGAATGGTTGAATATGTGGATGCAGAATCTATGGATGCCTTAGGGTGCCAACTGTAGCTCCCCATGGGTCTTAACAGCTGGGGAAAGAGATGTGCAAGGCTGAACTCATGCACATTGAGAAAGCCAGTGTGGCATAGTCAACACTGCACTATAGAGATTATTGCACACAACTGTATCCCATCTTTCTCCCGATGGGATACATGTGCGTTTAAGTGTCAAAGATGAGTCTTATCGAATTCACTCATGGCCGGGCATATGCTGCCTGCCTGGAGCTCATATGCAACCCAGCCTTTGCTGGAAGATTTTCAAAGATGGGATTTTCCTTCCCTCTGTCTTCCTCACCTTATCCTGTTGCCTCTGACTCTGTGCAGGAAATCTGGCTAAGAGGGAGAATGAAGTGAGAGCTGTCTCAGTATCTTCTGCCTATTTCCTTTTTAGATTGAAAGCAGTGTAATACAGGCATTTACAGCAATGATTTATAGAAAACTGTTACGGACTAACCACAGCTGGTCTCCACTTCCCAGTCCCCAAGGGCTATTCCTGCTGCCCGACAAGCAGCCGCGTAAGACCATAGCACATTGCAGAACTGGGCAGAGCTTCCTCCGGTGGCACAAAGGTCATGAATGCAGCTGTCAAAATATGGCTGAGGAGGGATGGCAGAATGGCATGACGAAAATGGACCGTCTTTAGCTAAGAGGGCTTGGCATTGTGCTGCAGCCGCTTGCTGCTCAGATGGAGAGCAAGGCTCAGGAACAGCGACCGTGGAGTTGCACCTAAGAAAGGCCCAGGGAAATCAAGTTCAATATGTTGAACAGCAGCAATGGAAAAAACAAAAGGGTGGGGGCTGGAAGAAGAAGGACTGCTGAAGAGGAGAAGCCCAAAAGAACTGCAGGGAGCCCATCAGAAGCAGCTGTCTTGCAGGAAAACCTGAAATCACTTTCCAGAAAAGCAAAACCCTGTTAGCCAAGCATGACAAACAGTGCCCATCACAAGTCCACAATTGTCTAGTGAGCCAGCACCTGCCATCAGTGTTACCACCCCCTCACTGTTCCAATGTGGCAGATCCAAGGATCTACCTTGAACCAGGTCTATGGTCTGGGTATCAGTGAAAATATGAGGCATGTAAATTATTGTTCATTTCCTACATGCATGTAAATGGAACCACTCAAAAGATTTCACTCCACTGCAGGGGAGGATTTCTGTACATTTTTCTACAGCCTACCTACCTACCTCCCCTACCTTCCTTCCTGCTTTTTGCAAACATTTTATTTTTGCAAAAACAAAAACAAAAAACCCCCACACAATTGGCCTAAATCAGTGGTTCCTAAACTTTGGTCCGCCACATGTTGCGGTTCCCAGAATTCCTAACTATTGGCCAATCACACTGAGCACTTCTGGGAGTTGATGTCCAAAACATCTGGAGCAACAAAGTTTGAGAATCCCTGGCCTAAATCCTATTTATTGTTCCAACTAGAGGAAACACATATAATCAGTATGGTTTGTCTATGAGTCTACTCTACTTGGGACTAAGCTAACAGGACTCTGGGCTTTGCATTGTGCATAAAAGATACTGCAGTTTGAGCAAAAATGCCATTTTATGTAAAAGCATTGGATTTTATACAAAATATGATTTTGAGCAAAATGCAATGAAAGTGAAAAAAGGGGGGAAAGATAGTGGTTCCCAACTTTTTGATAGGGTGTCTCGATATGTCAAGACACATTTATCGTTGAATTGAGAAACTGTGTTAATACTGTGAATTCATTAATCCTTTACACCTCTATAGGATGCCCACAGCAAATTTGCTGAAAATGTTTCCTTGCAACACATGGAGAAAAGTCACATCTCTATCATAATACTATAGCCATATTGGTAACACACACTGGCTTGGCTACTTCTGGATCTTTTACTCACTTCCATTGGTCATCTGGGACCCTCCAACTGTTTCCAAAGACATTGACGTCCTCTACAATCACTCCAGCAGGGGTGGAAAAGTCATCCTGTGGGTCACCGGTGTAGGTCCCACACAGCCCACAGACCTTTCCTTGGTGGTTCTCTGTAATGTCAATCAGGAGGTCCTGGTCTCCATCGAACTGAATTTGTACTCCTATATTTGTCGTGACACGCACATAAGACCCAATATATTCAATAGTGGCATCAGGGAGACGGGTTGACACAGGCTTGGCCAAAACACCATTGATCTGAATGAGAAGAAAACAATGATATATCTATCTCCCCCCAACACCTGGCTGATCTCTGGTAAAACAACAAGAACAACATTTTCTTAGTGCCTCCCCCCACCAAGGCTTGATGAGGAGTACAATATGTGCCAAATTGAAGATACTACAGCTCACATTTTTGGCATTCACCCCCAAATTTGTTCTGTTTTTAATCTTTTTGTGCTATTAATGTTGCTCAGTGTCCCTTATTAGGAAGGAGGCCCCTTATTTGAGGGTTGGAAATCTTGTCCTTTATAGGACTGGCAGGTCTCCCTTATTATAAGAGATGTCCCCTAGTTGAGGATTGGAAAGCCTTTCCCTTAATATAGACTGAACAATATTTTGGGGTGTAGTCCCTTTAGGGCGCTGCTCTGGTTTTATCCTTTTCTTTTAACTGATGTTTGAAATGATTTTAAGTTCTATAGGAAGTTTAATGACATTTTAAATCTAATAGCTCAGATCCTACTGTTAATCCCAACTGAATTCATTGGATGCAATTCTGTGTTGAGTTCTCATTCCACAATGGATTCAAGGGGTTTATTCTAGCTGGAACTGATCAACAGGATTCCAGATAGCTACTGATATCCTTTCATCAACATGTGTTCTTACTTATGTACAGTGAGCCCTTAGTTTCCACTGGGATTTGGTTCCAGGACGTCCCATGGATACCAAAACCCACAGATGCTCAAGTCTCATTACATACAAGGGAGTAATAAAATGGCTCACTTATATAAAAAAAATGGCAAAATCAAGGTTTGTTTTTCAGAATTTTTTCTGGAATATTTTCAAGCTGTGAATGGTTGAATACGTGGATGCAGAATCCATGGATACAGAGGGCTGTATCTTTTTAGCATGTAAGACACTGAGTCCTAGCGCAGGGTTTAAATAAAGCATTACAATACAATACCTGGGGAAATGATAGGATAAAAATGAAATAATACAGTACAGTCCCAGGGCACAGGCAACAGGCTGGACAAGAATGAATGCTCCAGATCAAGGGTCTAGTGGATGCATTGAAAATTCACTTTCAGGCCAGCTTACCAGAAGGTTTAGGACAACAGGAGGCAGGGAAGAACAACAGAACACACATATTCACTGAGGCTTCATCTATATTTCAAAATTAATGCAGTTGGACTGCCATGGATCAATGCTTATGGGATACTGAGATTTGTAGTTTTGTGAGATATTTAGCCTTCTCTGTCAGAGAGCTCTGGTACCACAACAAATTACAAATCCCAGAATTCCATAGGATGGAGCCATGACTATTAAAAGTGGTGTCAAACTGCACTATTTCTGCAGTATAAATGCAACCTCGGTATTCATTATCATCACTAATGCAGCACCATGAGTGTGCATGGCATTTTGGGAGAGGGTACCTCCTTGTCAGACATAAGGAAAGTTACTGTGTGAACTACAGCTCTCAGCATGCCTCAGCAAGTGTGTCCACTGGCTGTTCTTGGCATGAGGAGCTTACATTAGAATCTGAAATTTGGCACAAGGGAGAAAAGGACCAGAAGGATGATACGTATTTTGGTTTGTTGAAATATATTTTTGAGATGGTGCTTAATGTTGTCAGTTTTTCAAAATATCAATGAGAGATAGTCAAAATGCATGATGTGTGGAGTTGACTATCATGCATGTAGGAAGTAGCTACCTAAATACTAAATGAAAACATTGATTTCAGATCAATTAACTATGCATTTTCTGTAAAATTAACATTCTGTCCACATTCATAAATGACATAATGCACACATATATGTCTTTATAAAGGGCCCACACCCCAAAATATTGTTCAGTCTATATTAAAGGGAAAGCTTTCCAACCCTCAAATAGGGCACATCACTTATAATAAGGGAGACTTGCCAGTCCTATAATGTACAAAATTTCCAGCCCTCAAATACGGGGCATTCCTCCTAATAAGGGACACTGAGCAACATTAATAGCACAAAAAGACTAAAAACAGAACAAATTTGGGGATGAATGCTAAAAAGTCCAAAACTTGGGAACAGCCACCAAGTAAGCCCCATCTCACATCCTCACCAGATCTGCCCATGAAGGTTGTGGGATCAAGGGAAGCATTTTCAAGGTGTCCCTTCAAGAATGCATCATGAAGGATGCAAAGAAAGACCAATGTTACAGAACTGCAAAGCCAAGCCGGATGCTTACATAGACAGCCTTGCCCTTCCGTAGGGCAATGTGGAGGCCCTTCAAGGTGATGGTGACAGAGTTAAGGGCCGTCCAGGTGGGGCTGCCTCGGTGTTCATTCCGGGCAGTGATGCTGAACGGGGAGGCGCTGTGGTTGTTGCAGGTTTGCACCAAAGTATAATTGCAGGCTCCTTGGAAGTGGTGCAGCCGCCCATCAAACGTCAGGTAGTGGGGGTCCCCGTAGACATGGCAGGTGGCTCTAGTGGCTGGGTAGCAGCCTCTCAGGCCATTCAGGACCTTACAGGCTTCCTCAGGGCTGCAGGATATGGCCATGCAGACCATGTTGCTATTTCCTTGACACACACAATGCTTTGTGCAGTCCTCAGTTACAAAGCTCTCTCCCTCCTGCAGAGAAAAAGAAGCACATGCTAGTGGGAAAATGTACCACAGGCTGAGTATCCTTTATCCGAAATGCTTGGGACCAAAACTGTTTTGGATTTTGGAATTTTTAAATCATTATTTTGGATTACCTGTAGTTGCACATATGTACATAATGAAGTATCTTGGAGATGGGAGCCATGTCTTCACATGAAATTGATTTATGTTTCTTATACCCCTTCTACATAGTCTGGAGGTAATTGTATACAATATTTTTTAATAACTGTGTGCATGAAAAAAAGTTCTCTGTACACTGAAATATTAGAAAGCAAAGGTGTCACTATCTCAGCCACCCATGAAAAAAGGTTTGGTTTTGGGAATGCTTTGGATTTTGGAATTCTGGATAAAGGAGACCCAACCTGTACTCACCAAGTCCTTCTTTGGAGACTAGATTGAATCATAATGGAGATTATTGCATTAGGATATAAACCGGCTTACCTGAGCCACCTTAAAATTAGAAGCAGGCAGCATCCTGATATTATCAGATGCATTTAGCCACCAAAATCACCGCCTGAGAGCAGCCTAGATCTATCGTCACTCAAAGGGGCGCTCCTCGGATTCTTTTCGAAGCTGGGAGTTTTCCAGCTTGAAAAAATGGCCAGTGGAGTACCCCTTTGAGCAGCGATGGACCCAGGCTGCACCCAGGAGGCGATTTTGGCAGCTAAATGTGCCTGATAATATCAGGATGCACCCATTTCTAATTTTAAGCTGGCTCAGGTAAGCCGGTTTATATCCTAATGTGATAATCTTTATAGAATCATAGAGCTGGAAGAGACAACAAAGGCCATCCAGTCAAACTTCCAGAGTGAGGAAGGTACAGGCCAAGGGAAACATGACGCCCCTCTGAAACCAATATGTTGGTTCTCCAAGGCCACCAGGAGACCTCTCAAATCTCCCCAGTCCTCACAATTAGAAAAACAATTGGGTGGAACATCGCCCCTAACCACAACAAAATATAGCACTTGAGGTAAGTTCACTTCCACCACCACCCCTTTCCATTAGATGATTTTCAGCCAGAAAGTAAAGCTGGAAGTAATGTTATGCCACTTCCAGGTCAGCTGAAATGCACTTGGGAGTCACACTGGGTGAAAACTGACCCACAGCTTCTTGTAGTCAGTCCCTCAATTCATTAAAAATGGGTTGAAAAGTTGTTCTCCAAAGACTCAAGCTGCAATATTAAATACAGTGGTTGTTTCCATCCCCAAAGAATCCTCACCCTACTAAATAAATAAATAAATAAATTCTCAGCCCAAACCAAAACTGGAAAAGATGTCACATCACTTCTAGGTCAGCTGAAATCTATCTATGCAACTTGCTGGAGGTGGAGGTGTCCAGGGGTGAAAATGCCCCCCAACCCTAGTTGCCACCCCTGAAATAGTTCATAACCAGATGGAAGATAAAGGCATGTAGGAAGGATGGCCCTTTTGTCTGTAATAAAAAGGACTAGCACAGTTTGTTGTTGTTGTGTCTTCAAGTCATTTTAGATTTATGGCGACACTAAGGTGAACCTATCATATGGTTTTCTTGGCAAGACTTGTTCAGAGGTTTGCCATTGCCTTCCCTTGAGGCTGAGAGCAATCAAACCCTGGTCTCCAGAGTCATAGTCCAACTTTCAAACTACTACACCATGCTGGCTCAACTAGCATAGTGTATATCAACAAAATTAAAGATGTGATGGTATGCTTTTCTACACGCTTCTTCTACCCAGGATTCCTGGTGCTGAGATAGGGACAGCCATCGCTAACACTCTGCACCATTGCCAAAGAGTCTCCATTGTTTACTCACACTGTAGTACTGGCCAGCGTACATGCAACCACATCTTGATACAGGCACGCAGTCTCCACCACTGAGCACCAACCCAGAGTTGCAAACACAACCTTCCACGCAGGGCTGAGTGCAGTTCTTGGGGGCCCATTGCTGGAAGCATGTGGCAGGGCAGCCGGTGGAGCATGGATCATAGTGCATGTCTGGAGGACAAGCGAGCGCTGCAAAAAGGGAGGTTAAGGACATGGAGTCAATAGCTAGAAAGAACAACATGGAAGTACTCGAGGAAGGTCTGGAAGCCTGGCTGGAATTTCAAAGTTTTCCAGGCACTTCTGCACATATTTAGAGGCACACTTATTTTTCAGAACTAATATTCCCTCCATCACATAGGACTTAGTAGGGTTTAAAGGCATGTTAAAGCCATGTATTTAAAGGAATTACAAGACCCTCTTCTTCACACCAGCATGAAGTTGGAAACAGATTGCAACTGGCATTTCTTACTCTCACACTACAGACTGTAGCATTTTAACTGCTAGGAAGGGATCTATGGGCTATCTCTGCAAAACAACTGCATGACCTCCCCCTTGAACTTCTACTCACGGCAGAAGGTGGCATTTCTCCAGCTGGGGAGGTCCACACCGGCTCTTTGACAGGTGTCCGCGTAGGCCTCTAGTGCACTGCAGAGCAGCTGCTGGCTTCCACCCAAGGCACACAGGTCAAAGACACAGCTCTCAAAGAAGCTCCCAGGGTTGATCACAGACAAGCAGGCAGCCAAAGGCCCTTGGCTGCTAGTCAGGAGACCACAGAAGGCCTCTGAGCTGTACAGATCCTCTTCTTCTGGAGGGCAATGGGAGACATTTGGATTTGGAGCACCGCAAGAGGGGTGGTCGTATTCCGCATTTGGAACCTGCCAGCTGTTTCCCAGTTCAGTGGAACTCCTGGCTTGCTCTCCATTGGGCATCATGTGGTCATCCTCCTTGTGGTCATTGAAGTTCCCACACATGCCACAGGTCTGGTTGAAATAGCTGGTGGGCACCCGAATTTCCACTGAATGGTCAGTGTCATAGGAGACGGACAGGTGGAAATCCGTCTCCAGCCTCACGTATCTCCCGTTCCTTTCAACACTGATGGAACCATTTAGCCTGTGCACTGGAAGTGTTGTTAGGACTTTGTTCACCTAAAGAGGAGTCAAAGAGAGATCCAGAAAGAAGAAACATCCTAAGGCCTTCATCCTAGCTGCTGGAAGTGAATTTATTGTTGTTAGTTGTTGTTGTTGTATGTCTTCAAGTCTTTCCTGAAATATGAAGATCCTAAAGGGAAACTATCATGGGGTTTTCTTAGCAAGATTTGTTCAGAGGAGGTTTGCCATTGGCTTCCCCTGAGGCTGAGGGTATGTGACTTATCCAAGGTTATCCAGAAGGTTTCATGGCCACATGGGGAACCACACCCTGATATCCACAGTCCTAGTCCAACACTCAAACCACTATGCCAAGCTGGTACAAATGGTGTAATATATCCCTGTACTGTTTTTGCAAGGCTGGATAGTGATACAATACCAGAGAGATGTGAGGGTCTATGAAATGGTGGGAGGTGTGGATTCGCACCAAGCACTATGCTTGGATTCCCTCCATTTCACAGATCCTCATGTTTTTCATGCATTTCTCTCCAGCTCACAAATGCAGTACAGGTACATACTACACTACTTATATTCCAAAATCTGAAAAATATCCCAACTGTGAAATGTTAGCTCTTGGGAAGTAAATATCACTCAGTTATGACTATTAGTAGGTACCTACAAACTGCTGCAGGGATTGGGGGAATCTGTAGCCATCATGAATGCCAATGCAAATCCCAATTGTAAAGAAGCTGCCAGACAACAAGGTTGGCAATTGGTTCATTTATCTCAGGCAAAGATCCTACATTAAGGAGATGGAGTGTAAGGATGTTTTTGTTGTTAATTATTCACTTGTATCCCATGTTTCCTCCAGTATTGGGACTCAAGGCAGTTTACAAAGATTAAAACAAATACAGATTAAAATATACACAAAACTATCAATAAAAATATTTAAAAGTTATTATTAAAAAACATTGTTGTTGTTCTCTAACATTCTACATCTGCTACTAAGTTATTTGTGCATATAACTCAGGTCCTGACTATTTGAAATATTTCCTGATATGAACCTTCCAGAATAATAAGATCTTCTCTTGTTCCCACCACCATCCCAGGCTCATTTGGTGAGGACACACAATAGAGAGCCTTTTAATGATTTTATATTGTTCTTTAACATGTTATTTTGATGTGATATTTTAAAATTTAAAAGTGTTTTAAAATTGTATTGTTTTAGCTTAGAGTCCTATCGCATGAGAAAAGAATGCTGAAATGGATTGGGAGAGTAGCAGTTTTCTCTGTGCCTCTCCACATGGTAACAAAGTGCTTCCGTTCTCCTCCTGTGGGAGACAGTCATAAAAGCATATCTTTTGTCACACTGGAAAAATCTGTTTGGCTAAAGGCATGCTTTTACAACCATCTCCCTCTGGAAGAAGAACTGAAGTGCTACGACAGCATGCAGAGATGCAAGGCGAAAGTCACTATTCTCTTGATCTGTTTTTGCTTTCTCAATAAGGCTTATGCTTTGTCTTGGGTCCTAATCCAGGAGAAAGGTGGCATGTAAAGAAATGAAATAAGTAAACTAAGCAACATCTCCTGGACTGACCCTCTCCCCTTACGGCCCATCTTCAGAGCCAGTGCCCACATAGGTAAAGGAGGTCTGTTCAGGTATTGATCAGAATGCAAGGAGGAGGATGATTCCAACCACTCTTGCCAGTGAGCAAGCCTGCAGCAAGACACTGTGACAAGACTCTGCTTCTGATTGTTGCAGCCTTGCTCACTGTCAGGAGTGGGCAGTAAACACCCTTCTTCTTGCAACTGATCAGCAACTGAACAGATCTCTTTTGTCTGAGGTGGCTGTTGGCTGTTAAGGAGAGATATGTGGCATTTACGAACCTGGCAAAAATGCCATGATTGTGACATAATCTTACTGAATCTGTGACTATAAATGCCAGCCATCATCATAATCATTATCATCAACAACAACATCATCATCATTTCATTTAACTTTGCACTCATGGAGCTATGTGACAATTTTGCATTCATGTGCAACTAAATGTGAGAGTACATGTGGTATGCCTGATTGCAGTGCATATGTGGTCTGCCAGAGAACAAGAATGTCTGATCACTTACCAGCACATGGCTATGGTCATTTTTTACTATTTCGAACTGCTGCCCATAAACCTCCACCAGGACTCTCTGAACGTAGGAAACAGAGGGGTTCCCCCAACGATGCTCGTTCTTTGCCTCAATATTGAAGAAAGGCAGCCCTGCAGTGTTGCCACACAACCTGACCAGTGTGTAGGTGCAGTTGCCCATGAAGTGGTGAGTGGCTTTGTCAAAGGTGTTGTAATGGGGATCGTTGTGGACACGGCAGACCCCATAGGTGTGAGGGTAGCAGCCTGGCACCCCATTCTGAATCCCGCAGTAATGGTCCTTTGGGCAGTGGGCACTGGGGCACTCTAGCCGTCCTCCTGGCCTGGGGCATATGCATTTGGAAGAGCAGGTGTCATCTGTCCAGAACTCAGTGCCCACAGGGTAATGCTTGCCCTTCTCCCAGCATCCACACTGGTGGCTGGGCACACAGGTTCCACTGTGGAGGAGGAACCCACTGTCACAGGCACAGGCTTCTGTACATGGGAGGCTGCAGGTGCCAGGAGCTGTCGGATCCACACAGGTACCTGGACAGGCGTTGGCACATGGCTCATAATGGCTGTTGGGGGCACAGGAGATGGCTGCAGAAAACAATTGGGGGGAGGGCTCTGTAAGTAAGTTAACAAAGTTGCCCATTCCCCACCCCACCCTTTATGGATACTTCCAAAATGGAACTTGCAAAATGACAAAAGAGCAACACCTTCCTTGAGCAACCAAAATGCACAAAACACATCATGCAAGCTTTTGAAACTCCATAGGCAAAATATGTTTAAAAAATCATACACGAGAAGAAAAATGACAATGTTAGAGTCACATACCCTGCATCCCAAGAAAAGTTACTTTACTGTTGCTAATGGAATTTAAAATTCACTGTCCTTTGTCTCAATCCTCACTTGGCCTCTGTCTGCAATGAGATCCCCTCCAGATGAATTTAACTACAGCAGAGGCAACATCTGATACAAAATGCAGGCCTGTAACTCTACCATCATCACCTTTCTTCTCCTATATGATCTTTAAACATCTTTTGCCTACTAAGAAGCCAGTGGAGCTTCAAAAGCTTGCATTATGCAATTTTGATTGGCCAGTAAAAGCATCACTCTTTTGTGGATTTTGTTGCATTTTGTTGCATTGCCAACACAGCTACTCTGGATATGATTACTACCTTTTGTTAAACCAAGTACAGGTTGAGTCTCTTTTAGCTGGAATTCTGAAAACCAAAATACTCCCAAAACCAGAACTTATTTCATGGGTGGCTGAGACAGTGACACCTTTGCTTTCTGATAGATAGTTCAACATACACAAACTTGGTTTCATGTACAACATTATCAAAATATTGTGTATAAAATGACAACCAAGCTATGGGTATAAGATATATATGAAACATAAATGAATTTTGTGCTCAGATTTGGGTCCCGTCTCACTATGTGCAATTATTCCCAAATATGAAAAAAAAATAATCAAAATCCAAAACACTTCTTGTCTCAGGTATTTCAGATAAGGGAGATTCAGCCTGTACTACTAAGACTGAAGGTACTGAAAATCAACAAGAGGCAGCCCTCCTCTCACTAGAAGAAACGAAATTTCCCTGCATGATTTTTTTATCTCTTCCAAAATTTCTCCATCTTCTGATGTGTTTGTCTGCCCCATCACTGGGGAAGCTGTAGGCACTGCCAGTCCCTAAGACTTACAGCAGAAGGTGGCATTCCTCCAGAGCTCGACATGGATGCCATGGGACTTGCAGGCATCTGCATAGGATTGCAGGTTCCTG
>JAIPUX010001880.1:115823540-115839383 GCA_020142125.1 Phrynosoma platyrhinos
TGGAACCTCTCCTGAGAAGACAAGTCAGAAGGGGAGATACTCTTTGGATGCACTCCTTACTCAAGGCACATTGGTCACCCTCCCACATCCGCCACATACCTTCACAGTTCCCCCCTTCTCCAGAGTGACCCGGATGCCGTGGACATCAATGTCCACGCTTCGAACATAGGACACCTGTGTGTTGCCCCATCTGTGTTCATTTGTTGCTTCCACATTGAAATAGGGCAGGAGGGAGATGTTTGGGTCACACAGCTGGGAGAGGGTGTAGGTACAGTTGCCCATGAAGTGGTGGGTTTGCTTGTCAAAGGTGTAATAATGGGGGTCACCTGACACCATGCAGGACTCTGCAAGTAAAAGAAAGGGGGCAGAACTAGATTTGGAAAGGAGGAATCAGCAACCAAAACCACTACACATTCATGGAATGATGCTATTTGCCACAACACCAGAACAACTGAAAGAGAGAAAGCAGCACCCTGATTTAGTAACCAGTACAATTTCATACTGCTCTGGTGAAAGGTACTAGCCTCTTGATGTGAGAGACCTGTTAAGTATTTGCTATGTTTGTTATCTTGCAGACCTTCTGGTGGCCAGCTATTCCCCAGGCCCAGAAATCTCATCATCAGAGGAAGATTTTGAGGTTGAACTTTCTGGAAGCCCCCATATCATCAGGAACCATTCCTGGCCATGCTAGGACAGGACCCACAGCAGTGGAAGATTTGGAACCAGACTGGGATGGGGCCCCAAGGAATTAGGCTAATCCATAGGATCTGGGGATGAGGCCTCCTGACCACCCTTCCTGGGAGAACACTGGAAGATGCAGGCATAGGCTGCACCATAGGGTTGGTGAAACAGATGCCTAGGGGCTAAGATACCTTAGGAACAGGAGACCCCTCAAAAGCAGAAGTCCTTGAGATTTAGTTCAACTGGTCATGGATGGTTTTTTTCTGGGGTTTCTTGGGGATTCAGCTTCTTAAATGTTCACTCTGGTCTCGAATGCTGAAAAAACATGCCTGTTTCTACCTCCATGTAACCCAATGCTTCCTAAACTCCTCACTCCTTGCTCCAAGTCTGCAAACCTTCTGAGCCTTTGGGCCACACTTAGGCTGCCTCTGCACTGCAGAAATAATCCCAGTTGACACCACTTTAACTGCTGTGGCTTCATGCTGTGGAATTATGGGAACTGTAATTTTGTGAGACATTTAGACTTCTCTGTCAGAGAGCTCGGGTGCCACAACAAACTACAAATCCCATGGCAGCTAAAGTGGTGTCAAACTGGATTATTCCTGCAGTGCAGATGCAGCCTTAAAATCAGACTGCTTCTTGAGGGTAAATCTACAGAATTGTTTGAGCCCTTTTGGCCAACTCGAAGCCCCTAGGCTACAGCAGAAAATGCTGTCTTCTTCTGTCCTTTTTGGTACTATGAATTCAGGTGGAACACCTGAAAAAGCCATGGGAAGCTTTCCATCCTACTTGGGACTCCTAGGGGTTTCATCATAGACTCACCTAAGGTTGGAGGAGCTGGGCTTGTTGTTTTGCCAGTGGTTGTGGTCGTTGTGGTTGTGGTAATCACATGTCCTATGATGGAAAATTAAATTATTTTTTTGATTTAAAGTTTCTGTCATGCATCACACATCAAGAAAACCATGCAAAAACACACTTGAGTCAATGGGAGAAATTTGTGTAAATTAGGCCAATTGCACAAAGAAATCATACCTGGACAAATGTGTCCAAATGCTGTACAAATTTCAGCCCAGGATGAAAACAGAAACACCCAGGACACAATACAAAACAAGGACTGGGAGGGAAAACTAGTGTCTTTTGCAGAAACCCAATGAAATTGGGACTTTTTCTAACCCCTCTACTGTTCCCATGGCAGCTCAAAGAGGCAGCACTCGAAAACTTTGAAGCATTAGTCTCAGCTGGACCTCACCTGGGCAGTATCCCTCCGTCACAGAAATGTCATCCACGGCTACATCGCTGCGGAAGTCTTCTCCACGCACGCCTTCCAGGATTATCTATAAAAAGTAAACATCTCCAGTCAGTTCCGCAACTGGACAAAACTTGCATTATTGACCAGGCTCATGGTAGCCTTGCTGAGACTGTCTCCATTACCTGCAGCCTTCCCGTGTGAGTGATAGTGATGTCTCCTCTATTCCACCGGTTGCCCTTGTTCCCCATCTGAGACCAGACCAGTTCAGGGGCTCCATCACCAGAGACCACATAGACACGCAGAGCCATTGTGCGGGCCACACCATACATGTGATACCAGAAGTGGAAGCAATGGGGTCCAAGGGAGGTGCAGGTGGGGCTGACCAGGTGTGCCATGTCCCCTGGGTTAGCATCATTGCTCTCCAGGTAGATGAAGTAGCCATCTGAAAAGGGAAGCCAACTGTCAACATAAGGGATCTTCTACAAAACATGGAAAACAGCCAGTCAGACTGGAAAGAGCTTGAAAGAATGACCGATTCCATTGGCAGATCCATTTGCCTCAGCCTCCATTCCTTACCTCCTGTAGTATGATCATAAGAGGGTCCTGTATTTGTTGAGGACGTTGGGCCCTTGTGTCGTGTCCAGTCAAAGCTGTCAGTATTTGATTGTGTCCAGGAGCAGAAGTCCACATCAAAGGAACAGGAGAAGTCACATGGACTGGAGGGACCTGACAAAGGGACAGAAAAGAGTTTGGTATAAACTTTGTTAGGAGCATAGGGCTTCCAATTTCAGCTGTGCAAAGGTATCCTATCTGCAAACTTCCAGAAACTGAATAGCCACTGCTGGTTCCTTTTGGAGCTCCCCTTCAAGTGTTGCTTGAGGCTCACTCAGACTGAAATGCTGGAGACCTAGTGGTTTGTGCAATGTCAACATAATTCTCCAACCTTCTTTTTCCTCTCTTTCTGGCAAAGACCCATCTTTATCTGAACTCTGTGCCCTAGGGGGTAAGAGGTAGGTGCTCTAAGAGCCTTGGGGGAAACATCCTCTTCACTTTTGTTTCTCAAGCACATCAAAAGGCCTAGTCTCCAGTTTGACAAGTGGCTCATGGTTCTGGTAAGACCAATCTTTCTCTCTGCCTTTTTCTTGTCTTCAGTCCCCTTTTGTAACACCCATGGTGGATGGATCCACATACCTGGTGCATGGGTTGGGGTGGTTGTCTTAGTTTTGGTAGTAGTGGTAGGACCTAGGAAGATCAAGAAAAGTGGATTGAATAAGAATATGAACCAAGGGATGATTAATTATTTGTCTTTTAATTATAATCCATGCAATCCATACATTCAAAAATTCAGTCAAAATTAGACAGTGAAAGCAATCTATGAGAAACTTGCTAGGAGGGTCAAGAAAGGTGACTGTTAACCATAGGATACATCTTGACTTGGTTATCACTTCACCATATCAAAAGAATTGCAAGACCTAACAGACATCATGACATACAAAATAATTATGGAATGCCCTCCCCTTGGAGGCCCACTTGGTACCCACACTGCTGTCATTTTGGTGCCAAGCGAAACCAGAGTTGTTTACAAAAGCCCTGGAGGCCTAAATGGTTTTACTCAAATCTACACGTGCATATGGTTTTAAATAGCTCTAAAGTCTATTGTTTCAATCTGTCTTCTTTTAACTTAAATTGTTCAATATGTTTATAAACTTGTAAAATCTTTTCTTACTGTTTACATTGTTTTAAATTGATCCTGTTGGTTTATTGCACACCACCCTGAGATTTAGAGAGTGGGATGTAAATATTTAAATAAAAACACATATAAACAAGTCAATAGATACATATCTGAATGCTGAATGCTGTATTAAGAGACTCTCTACTTGTCTGTGGTCATCACATCCACACCCCATTTGTTCAAGCTGAAGGAGATGAACCCACATACCTGGGGTGGTTGTCTTAGTCCAGGTTGTGGTTGTATGTACTAGGAGGAACAAAATAATAATAAATTGATGAATTGATCAAGGGATACATTTTGAGCTGTTGAACTGAAGGATATTCAGTAGAACTGTCAAGTGTTGGCTGCACCTTGTGTGGATTAATCAAGTCTTCCTTTTCCTAAGAACAGTGGATAGCCTAACCTTCAGCATAGCATACCCAAACTTTTAAGGCTGTGTGATAATGCATGTCTGTTTACTCTTTTCTTTCCTAGGTCACAGAATGAAATCACAGCCAATGTAGTTCCAACTTCTAGTTGTTCCCAGACTGACTGAGATGGAGGGGTGTGTGATAATGAGGAGCCCTCTCAGTATCAGAACCTTATCTCCAGATAACAAAGGGTTAAATGTTGGAGAAGATACAGTTGCAGATATAATAATGAGGCTCTGTTAAGATAGCAGTTGCACAATGAGATGAGCAGTTGGACAGAAGCACAAACCTTTGAGATGCTTTTGAGCAGTGGTTTCAAAACTCCTGAAAGAACCATGAGGCTTGGGAGCTTATCACATTGCTTATTAAAGCGACTTACCTCTCCCAGCTTAAATTTTAAATTGGGCGGCATCTGGACCTTATCGCAGGGAATTTGCCGCCAAATCCGCCATCCGGGTCTATCCCCACTCCCAGGGGCGCTTGGCATGCCTCTTCGAAACTGGCAGTTTTCCAGCTTAAGAAAATGGCTGCCAGAGTGCTTCTGGGAGCAGGGATGGACCTGGGCAGCAGACTTGGTGGCAAAATCCCTGTGATAGGATGATGATGCCACCCAATTTAAACTGTAAGCTGGGAGAGGTAAGTTGCTTTAATAACCAGTGCGATAAGCTCCTTGGTATCTGGCTTTCTCTAACCAGAGCATGAAGGGCTTCTAAACAAGAGTTTTGGTTTGGGAATTCCATATTGATAAGCAGAGTCAAATTCCATTAATTCTGTGGTGCAGATGTAGCCTCTGCCTCAGAAGAAGGCAAAGGTAATGCCCCTCTGGAAAAATCTTGCAAAGAAAACTCCATGATAGGTTTGTCTTAGGGTCATCATTAAATCAGAAATGACTTGAAGGCACACAGCAACAGCAGCAGAAAAGGGGTGAACCTAAGGGGTGCATTTTGAGCTGATGTAGTATTTGCCTTTATCAAAGTCCCAATGTTCATTGCTTAGGGGAGCCAAGGAGAAGATCTCCCAGTTAACCAGCAAGAGCTTCCAAAGTTTATTGCAAGAGAAACACCCTCCATAATTTCCTTTTTCATCTCCTCTTGTTCTAATCCACTGTTGCTTGCTATGTGAAACTGCTCACTGGATCTCATGCATTCCTTTACCTTTAATCCCACCCAAGGAGCATATGTTCATGTTCCCTTTCCAGCATCTTCTCTGAGCAATAACTGCTGGCACCATGTATTGTGGCTTTTCTTTTGCTGTAAACTCTTGGGCAAAGAAGAGAAGGCTGACCAAAGCAGAACCCCTGTATTCTACCCAAGTGGTCCCTGGAGAGCACCTTCCTCTTCACTTTTGCCAAGGAAAGGTAGACATGAGTAACCCAAGCTAAAGCTACCTTTTCTTTCCTTCCAGGTCCCTGGAGAAGAAAGGAACCTAAGTCTGTCAAATGGCCAAAAGGCTTACAGAGGACTTGTCTATGTGGGTGAAAAACACCACACTCACTTCAAAACTGGTGCTGGCAGTCTACATGATATATGGCTACTTCTGGGGTGGATCCATGGTTTTTGGCCCTTAACTTAACTTTGCAAAAATAAGCAAAATTGAGGAACACCATGGGGTTTCCAGGGAGCCCCAGGAAGCCTCTGGTTCTTTTGGCTATGGGGATCCAATTTAGCCAATCCAGCTGTCCACATGCCAAGAACCATGTCACCACCACCACCCTTACTCTGCACTGGACAGCACAGGGAATGCGATGGATCCTCTTCAGAGCTGCCACCACCACTGCCATGTCTTTGCCAGGCAGGCATCTCCCTACAAGTGTCTGCCTGGCATGGTGCTACTTCTGCTGAAGTTAGAAGAGGGTGACCATGCAAGCCACGCACATGCCCCTTCCCCAGTCCTACATGGCCAGAAGTTCTGGAGTTGAAATGTGGAGTGTTGGTGTGTGTTTTTTTAATGTTAAATAGTATTGAGGTGGGACTGCCCTGTATTTGAAAGGTAAGTTGGCATTTCTGGACACAAGAGGATCAATATGCCCTTTATTTTTGCCCCCAAAAAGGCCAGTCCAAGACTCCATTGATAGGACTATAAAACAATCTTGGGGGACACATATAGGGGTCACATTGGGGGCTGAGGGAGGAGAACATAAAGTGCAAAATGGGTTCAATTTATTTCAGTGGGACTTGCTCCCAAGAAATGTACTGAAGTACCAGCAAGACAATGCAGAGAAACAAAAGTTGAGAGAGAGAGGCCATTTTATAGAACTGTCTGTTCTTAAATTACTGGGTCCAATTTCATACATTTTTTTGGGTAGACTACTTCTTATCCCCAGCCTGCCTCCCACCATGACACTCTTAAGACACAATACAATCCTGGTGCATGAATGGATGAATTTGTTCTCTGTTACTGACTTAATGGCTGGACTCTTCCCTCTGAATCCATGCAGGTCTCAGTTACATACCTGTTGCTGTTGAGGTTGCAGGAAGAGCTGTGGAGCTGGGCTTAGCTGTTAGAAGAAAATTTTGACACACAGAGAGGGGAAACAAAGACTCAGTTAGTATTTTCTCTATCCTATATGCCCCCCTCCATGTTCAAGGACCACTCAGTTAACCTTCCAATAGTCATGGTCTCAGTTGTGGTGATTGTCAATGTGATAGTGAACACATGAAAAAGAATGAGAAGGAGGCCATATCTCAAATATTGTTTGCAACACAGGCCCTGTATCCTGGTTGCAAACCTATCCCAGTCTTTTCAAAAAGCATCCATGCAGATGTGTGTGTTTGGCTCTCAAACGGTGTATCCACACTGCAGAAATAAAGCAGCTGACATCCCTTTAACTGCTATGGCTCCATGCTATGGAATCTTGAGATTTGCAGTTTTGGGGGATATTTAGTCTTCTCAGTCAGAGAGCTCTGGTGCCACAACAAACTACAAATCTCAGGATTCCACAGGATGGAGCCATGACAGGAAAAGCAGTAGCAAACTGCATTAATTCTGCAGTGTTGCAGTAGACCTAAAAGCATAGAACAATAGGCTCATAGAGTTGGAATTAGTACTAAAGGTCAATTAGTCCAGTCCCTTGCTAATGCAGGGGTCCACAGTTAAAATCACCCCGGGGGTGGGTGGTGGGCTAACCAACCCCTTTTCAGAAACCTGCCATGAAGGTGAGTCCATCATATTTTGGTATAAGAGATTATACTCCCCTCTCTTATTGAAGTTGCAAACTCAATTGGTTGTCCAGCTATGTTCATGCTCTAAAAAGCAAAATTAATTTTCAAGAGTAAAAAGGCAACATTGAACATATTTAAATGCCAGAGAAAGCTGAATGCAGTAGGAAAAGTGGGAGACCACACAACATTGATTCCATCAAGGATGCTGTGTCTGCTGCCCTGAGTTTGCAAGATCTAAGTAGTGCTGTTTTTGAGATCTCTCATTCATAGGGTCGCCTTAAGTCAAAGCTATCTTGATGGCAAATATCAACAAAGAAGTTAGGACAATAGATTCCTTTTTGCTCATGCAAAGTACTCTTGAATGCTCTTTGTTGAAAAAATAAATTGACAAGATACTTAATAAGCTTTAATAAATCCAGCCCACAAAATGCTAGGAGAAGTGAACTCTTTAAAACTCCACCCTTTGAACTCTTGCACTTGACTATGTGACTCTGAGCCTCATCTCCTGACTTTGGAACCTTGTATCCCTGAGCCATAAAAAACGGCAAACAGTCATTTCCCATCAGATAAGAGCTGCAGGACCATACGTTTATTATGCAGGGAGAGGGCCCATTGGACAAGGAGGTATTTCCCTCTTTTCACTTCAGAAGGAAATCCCATCAATTTCAACAGATTTCCTCACTGTATAATTATCTGGCTCAAAATGTCCCTTTCCTTTTCCTTAGCTTGCTCACCCCAAGAATTGCAAAGTTTATAAGTCTCATTTCTTGTTCTGTTATGTTTAGCCTCTTCTGATTCATGCTTCTTACACTCCCTGTTCTTTTAATATATGTTGTGCTCTTTGGACTTTCCTTTCACCTCTGAACACGTCAACAGTTGAACATCATTAGCCATAGCACTACTCATAGTTGTCCTCTGCTCTACCCCAGTAGCTTACTGAGTGCCTTAAAAGCACCAGATCCTGTCTGATCTCGGAAGCTAAGCAGGGTCAGCCCTGTTTCGTACTTTGATGGAGGGCTGCCAACCAGATACTGTAGCCTGTTTCAAAGGAAGGAACTGGCAAAACCACTTCTGAGGATTCCTTGCCTAAGAAAACCATGTAAAATTCATGGGGTCACCATAGACTGACAGGCAACTGATAGCCTGCCTTGAGTTCCATTATTGTGAGGAAGGAAGAATATATATATATATATATATATATATATATATATATATATATTCCCTGCCCCTCCACCACTGCTGCCAATAGGCTGAGAGTTGACCAGAAGTGATTGGCACCAATTCCAGTCACCCCAAATGGCTGCCATGGCAGCATGATTCTAGTTCTTTGGGGCTCTGGACAAGCCTGGCTGTGGCCCTCTGGACTGTGGGAGAAACCCACCCATGTTGCAGAATATTATGGGGTGAATCCTCTGAGAAGTTCTATCAAAACAACCATCTGGAAATGAATAGGAGCAAGCAACAGCTCATGGCTGTACACACACAGACCTGCTAGAACCTGCTGAACTGTCATCTCCATAGCTTTCTATTGGAAGCTGTGTTAACCTTTTCATTGTGTCAATTTACTTTGGGCCGCAACACCTTCCATTTCTATGCTGCACTCACCACAGGTAGTATCCTTCCTCCAGTCACCAAGGGCCACATCAGCTTGTTCGCATGCTGTGGCATAAGCTTCCAAACTTTTGCAAAACTGGTTTGTGTCTCCTTCAGTGGCGCACTGATCATACACACAGGTTTCAAAGTAGAGCTGAGGTGGGACACTCCAGTGGCAGTCAGCAAAAGGCCCCTTGCTGGTCAGAAGAACATTGCAGAGCTTTTCAAAAGCAATTTCCTTTATGGGGTCACAGGATGGAGGGACTACTGTGGAGGAGTCACACCTGTAGGGCAGAAAGGACTTCACATAATGATGTTGCAGCTGCTCAGGTATGCTTTGAGAAACTTGCTGTTACTTGGACCTTAAACATGGAATTCTGTAGCCTAGATCAACATTTTGGACAAGTAAACAACTAAATGGCTATTGGCCATGAAGCTTTTCCTTTTTGTGTCATTCATTTGTTTGGAGGATAACTAGCTTGTTTCCATAATTATACTTTGTTTTTTTGCTCGAACAGAGACCTTTTCATGATCGTTTCATGATTTGCATGATCAGATGCACCCAAGCAGGATGTTTGAGCCTTCTGCTCTCACAATACAGAATTCTGTATTTTGTTCCCAGAGCAATCAGCAACATGGCTATTGGAAGCCAGAAACCAGTTACTTCAGTCATTATACTGTTCATCCAACAGATCATTACATGTTTATGTAGAAGACACTTCCTCAGGCTATTGTCACACAGCAGAAATAAAGCAGTTTGACACCACTTTTAACTGCCGTGGCTCTATGGAATCTTGGGATTTGTAGTTTGGTGAGATATTCAGCCTGGTCTGTCAGAGAGCTCTGGCCAAACTACAAATCCCAGGACTCTATAAGACAGAACCATGACAGTTAAAGTGGTGTCAAACTGCATTATTTCTGCAGTGGGGATACACCCTCAGTTACTCAGTCCTAACACATTACTGCTACCATTAATACTGTGTCATTGAAAAATATAGGAAAATGCTCAGTGGTGCTCCCAAGGGTCCAGTTCAGATATTGCACCATAGAAATTCTGAGAAAAATAAAAACAATATTACTATATAAAGCAATCCTTCTAGGACACAAGGCTATGCAACCATTCTTGTCCTCCTTCCTATTGTTCAGGCTGAGCTGGCACACCACAATGAGTAATAAGCAAACAATTTCTTCCTATTCCATTGAAAAGCAGTGAATTACAATCATGAGGATGATAGATGAAAGCTGGATGACAGCATGGAGGAGCTTTCCTTGTGCTCCCTTCAGCCAATCAGTGGCCATTTAGGTTGGGGTGAAGCTGCACCTGGATGCCATCCTTGCACAATGTCTGAAAATGTACTTATGCTGGTGTAACCCCAAGTTACTCCTTCATAAGTTACCAAGAGGATTCTGAGCAGAGAGCAACACTTGGCCCTTAGCAACAGCCAGCACTTACATCCAGTCATCATCCGGCACTCGCCAGCTGTTGCCAAACACATTTTGGTCATATTCCAGGTTTCCATCTGGCTTTTGGAAGTCATCCAACTGGCTGCTAGAGTAGGTGCCACACAGTCCGCACAGTCGACCCTTGTGTCTCTCATCCACCTGGACAAGTAGTTCCTGGTCACCATCAAACTTGGCCAAGAGGCCAAAAGGGCTCTTGAGGACCACATAAGGAGGACTGTGCTCCACTCTGATGCCCATAGGCAAATTTACAGGAATTTCCACTTTTGCTCCATTCACCTAAAGCAAAATAAAGAAACCAATTCATCAGTTAATGAGAACCAATACTAGCTTTTAAGGTCTTGTTTCTGGAAAAGACAAAAAATGACCTTTTCTGGGATTTGCATTAAAGATTGGGAAGAACGTCAAGGTGGTAAGAACTGTTGGATAGCAGTATACACTATTGTGGAAATGGCAGAATCTCCTTTAAATGAGGTTTCTAAACAGAGGTTAGATGGTTTAGCTGTGGATTCCTGCACTGACAAGTTTGGGAGGGGGGGAGCCAGATGGTCCTTGTGGTCCTGTCCAGCTCTATACTTACAGGTGCCCTGTTGTCCTCATTGAAAGGAGTTTCCAATTAAAATTTGGGAAGATCTTCCTGATCATAAGAGCTGTCAGAGAGTGGAATGGACTCCTTCAGAGAGTGGTGGACTTTCCATCTTTAGAGGTCTTAACACAGAGGTTACATGGCCATCTCTTTGGATCTCTTTAGCTGTATCTTCCTGCATGGTAGGGGGTTGGGCTAGATTGCTCTTGAGGTATCTCCCAGTTTTGGGATTCCATGGTTTCATGAGGAGCCCTGTTGTCCTCATTGCAGGTGTGTTTACAAGAAAGGCGAGTCCATCTAAACTTTAAGAAGATCTTCCTGATGGTTAGAGGTGTTGGACAGTGGAATAAAGCATTTTGGAATAGGGCAGATTCTCTTTTGTGGGAAGTTTTTAAACAGAAGTTGGATGGCAACATCTCAGGTCACTTGAGCAGTGGAATCCTGAATGGCAGAGGATTGTTCTAGATGGCCTTTGCAGTTCTTTTCAATTCTGTATGATTCTATTAAAGGTGAGTGGGTTTGAGTTAAATTGAGGGTTTCCCCATTGCCACAATGGGGGCTGTGCTGAATCAATGGGGTTTGCTGATGGGTTGACTCACCATTCAATAATTGAATCAATGGGTCTACTCTGGTGGGGACTAAGCAGCTTTGGCCCATCCTCTTTTGTCTTCTATCACTTTTGCTGGATGTTCACAGGTAAGACACAATTTTTCCTTCTTTCTCTGAGACACCAGCTAGATCTTAAGGATAATACTAATGTTGTGGCCAATTGGCGACATTCCAAGCTAGACTGCCAGGCAATGTCAATTGTGGACTGAGTGTGCTACTAGCTGAATATTAGGAGAGCAAAATATGCAAAACGTGTTGTGTATTTCCCATGCAAACACACACAAACAAACACATAAGATTCAGCCCAAATGCCCCACAGTTGCCTGTGGAGTGTCATACTCACATAGACTTCTTTGTTCTTCCTCAGGGCAATGTGCAGGTTTTGGAATGAAACAACCACTGAGTTGAGTGCTGTCCAAGTCTTGCTGCCTCGATGTTCATTCCGAGTCATCACAGAGAAGTGCTCAGAGGAGTTTGTGCAAACTTTGACTGCTGTGTAATTGCAGCTCCCTTGGAAATGGTACAGTCTCCCATCAAAGGTGATGTAGTGTGGATCCCCATAAATGTGGCAGGTGGCCTTCTCTGACATGTGGCATCCCAGGGCCCCCTCCTGCACCTTGCAGATCTGGCCCTCTGGGCATGTCTCTGAGCTACAAATGAGGCTTCCATTTTCTGCACAGCGGCAATGGCCGACACAGTCTGGTTTCCAGAAAGTTTCTCCTTTCTGTGGAAGAGGTGCAAAGAAGAGCCATTAGAGCAAAAATTAGATCCATGCACATTGGGCCTTGCAAGCCACAGCAGGCTCCAGGATGAGCCAAACCATTACAGATTGGGCCTAGAAACCAACCTCAAAATATCTTCCTCCAACGAGGCAGCCACAGTCTGCCATCGGTACGCAATGCCCCCCACTGAGAACAAAGCCTTTGTTGCACTCACAGCCCTCCACACAGGGCTTGCTGCAGTTCCCTGAGGGCCATGGATTGGAGCAGGTGGCTGGGCAAGAGCTGGTGCATGGCTTGTAATGGCTGTTGGAGGAGCACGAGAGAGCTGCAATATAAAATACAGATAGTCAGTGCCTCTGAGACCACACTGGCTGGAAACAAAGAATGCTCACATATTTTCTCATCCTCAGCAAAAAGAATGAAGATTAATCTTTGTTGCAAGAAAAAGGGGGAAAAGTTTTGAGTAATGACAATCTCACAGTGGTTTACTGTTCCTTGATAGAGAATGACCAACCCCCATTGGATTTTTCATAATTCAAGACTTTACTTTTGCAAACAAATTTGCACAAAGCCTGTGTTTTTGTGCAAACAGTGAATTTTGTGATGCTGCTAATGTCTCCCCTCCTCCTGTTTATACCCTGCCATTCTCTTGCAGCTGGGACCCAGGTTTGCAGCTCTCTTTCCCACTCTAAATTGGAGGTTCTATGCAAAAACCAAAAACAAATATTGAGCTAATGATTTTATCAGGTAAAACCCTGAAGTACGAGAAGAGAAAACATTGACAAAATGTGAGAACTCTTGTAACTTCCTCCAAATAGGAGAAAACCTTTAAAGTTATTCATCCCAGCATGACAGAGTGAAACAAGTGAAGATTCTGCATCCATGCTGAGAGGCAGCTGCTTTGGGCAGTGGGCAGACTATCCAGCTGTCCTAGATAAGATTGGCCAGATGCCAGGGGCTGACCATGCAAAGCATGACATCAGTTCTTGCACCCAAGGGCTTCTCCCTAATTGTGGCCATGCTTGTTCTCTGTGCTCTCAGCAATTCAAGATGGATAACAAATCATGGGCTCATCTATCACAGCACCTCTTCCATTTCTGTGTGTCTTTTAAATGGAAATAATAATAATAAAAAAAATGAAATTACCTGAATTGAAAGTTTAGCCTCATTTGCCTACTTAAGAGGAAAAGACTCCTCTCCCATGTTAATAGATATCATGATTTTCAAAACACACAACATGATTTTCAGACACTGGAAGGGATCTATGGTCCATCTCTGCAAAACAAATTAACACCTCCTCCCCCTTGAGAGTAATTTTGGGCTTCTACTCACGGCAGAATGTGGCATTTCTCCAGCTGGGGAGATCCACTCCAGCTCTTTGGCAAGTGTCTGCATAGGCCTCCAGCGCACTGCAGAGGAGCTGCTGGCTCCCACCCAAGACACACAGGTCAAAGACACAGCTCTCAAAAAAGCTCCCTGGGTTGATCACAGACAAACAGGCTGCCAAAGGCCCCTGACTGCTAGTAAGGAGACCACAGAAGGCCCCTGAGCTGTAGAGATCCTCCTCTTCTGGAGGGCAGTGGGAGACATTCGGATTTGGAGCACCACAAGAGGGGCGGTCGTATTCTGCATTTGGAACCTGCCAGCTGTTTCCCAATTCAGTGGAACTCTTGGCTTGCTCTCCATTGGGCATCATGTGGTCATCTTGTATGTGGTCATTGAAGTTTCCACACATGCCACAGGTCTGGTTGAAATAGCGGGTGGGCACCCGGATTTCTACCGAGTGGTCGGTGTCATAGGAGACAGACAGATGAAAATCTGTCTCCAGCCTCACATATCTTCCATTCCTTTCCACACTGATTGAACCATTCAGACTGTGCACTGGAAGGGTCATCCATATTTTATTGACCTATAGAAAGCAGGAGGAAGAAGAGAGCTCAGGCACTGGAGCCTCCGGGCTGATGACAGAAATTTTTAAGCTCAAAAAGAAAAATCCCAAAGAAAGTATGTGCATCATTGAAGATGTGGCAATTTGCTACCTTTGTGTTGCTGTTGTGTACCTTCAAGTCATTTCCAATTTATGGCAACTACAAGGTAATCCAAAGCAAGCCTATCATGGGGGTTTTCTTGGAAAGATTTGTTCAGAGGGGGTTTACTTTTGCCTTCATCTAAAAATGAGTGAATGTGACTTGGCCAAAATCACCCAGGAGGTTTCCATGGCCAAGCAGGGATTCAAATCCTACTCTCAAGATTTGTAATCCAATGCTCAAACCACCACATTGCCTTAGTCACTGTGAATCATTAGCGAGGAGAAGGTAACAGCAGCCTAGAGAAAGAAGGATTACTTGAAATTTCACTGTCAAGGGAGGAACATGGAGGGGAAGAGTTTGGGGTACTTCCTTTAATTATTTCAAATGAATCAAGCATGGAAAAATGTGTGTAGCCATTCATACCATTAACCAGAACCTCCTTGCAGAGAGATGAACAATGCTTACCAGCACTTGGCTTGGGTGGCCCTTGACTATTTCAACCCAATGCCCATCAACCTCCACCAGGACTCTCTGGACATAGGAGACAGAGGGGTTCCCAAAACGGTGCTCATTCTTTGCTTCAATGTTGAAGAAAGGCAGCCCTGTGGTGTTGGCACACAGCCTGGCCAGGGTGTAGGTGCAGTTTCCCATGAAGTGGTGGGTGGCCTTGTCAAAGGTGTTGTAATGGGGGTCATTGTGGACTCGGCAAACCCCATAGGTGTGAGGGTAGCAGCCTGGTACTCCATTTTGAACCCCGCAGTAATGGTCCTTCGGGCAGTGGGCACTGGGGCATTCTAATCGCCCTCCTCGCCTAGGGCACACACATTTGGAAGAGCAGGTATCGTCCGTCCAGAACTCGGTGCCCACGGGGTAGTGCTTGCCATTCTCCCAACATCCGCACTGGTGACTGGGCACACAGGTGCCACTATTGAGAAGGAACCCACTGTCACAGACACAGGCCTCTGTACATGGGAGGCTGCAGGTGCCAGGGGCTGTCGGATCCACACAGGTACCAGGACAGGCATTGGCACATGGCTCATAGTGGCTGTTGAGTGGGCAGGAGATAGCTGCAGAAAGCAAGAGGGCTATGTAAGTGATGAACAAAGTTCCCCATTGCCCCCTTCTTATAGAACCTTCAGACATTACATTCTTTGGTGTTACATGCAAAATGAAGCCCTTTCAGCCATGTCCTGTTATATCAAAGTATTTCTACAGTTCTGAATGATTCTCTTTTTTCCACTTAGCTCACTAGTGTCCCATGTTCTGATTGCCAGGTGGTCTACAGTAATTCAAGCAGATGTCTAGGACATTTGTATACAATAAATGTTGAGCACGAGCCTCCATCTCAGACAGGCACACTTTCCCAAGGAATCTAAACTCACTCCACCCCATTCCTGAAAATACCAGTGTGAAGGAAAGGAAAGGGAAATTTCTGTTGCCAAGGAAACATTGTCACACTTTGAATCATATCCCTGGAAATCACTGAAAGGGAGCACTTGTCTCTGGGGTAAACACTCTCATGAAAGTCAAACCATCCCTATGATGTTTTGGCTCATCTGATCTGTTTCTCTGCCACAACCACCCCCCCCCCCAGAAGCTGTGAACACGG
>JAIPUX010001880.1:115841570-115858556 GCA_020142125.1 Phrynosoma platyrhinos
GTTATCCTGGGAAACAGAGTGAACTGAAGAAGGGACAGATACCAAACAGTACAGAGTTGCGACTCACTTGACCAGTATGCTATCTTAACTGTGTACATAGTTACAATCCATAACATTTTCCCACCCCTCACATACCCTCCTATCTCCTAAAGGTTTAGCTATGTTGTGATTAGGATTTTGGTCATGCATCATTTATAATATATTCTTCTTTAGACTATTGATTATGTTCATCTACAAGTTCAAATTACTAGTGAGATTGTTTGTCGACTATGCTGTGTTCACACATATATAAGACATATATAAACTAAAAGTGAGGATAAATAAAGAATACAATCTTCTCGTCCCTATAAACTGTTTCAATCTTCAGCTGCCTATTGACATTATATTTACATTGTTATATGCCATTTCTGGTCGTAGAAATTTATCAATGATTCCCAGTTCTTATCCCAATCTTGGGTTGGTTTGTCGGTCAAAAATACATTCAATTTATCTAGTTCTATCATGTCAAGACATTTTATAAGCCAACCATCCAGAGTTGATACCTCTTTTTCTTTCCATTTTTGAGCATATACCAGTCTGGCAGATGATACAGAGTATAAAATGTTGCATTTGTGCAATTTTGAAATATGTTTGTTTTCTTTTTCTTGCATTGAAAGATCTGCCAGCTATTCCCCAGGCTTATGAGGTTACAGACCTTCTGGTTGCCAGCTACTTCCTTGGACCAGAAATCTCATCTTCAAGAGAATATTCTGAAGCTGAAGTCTCTATGAGCCACCAGGAGTCATGAGAACATGCTATACCAAGACCCTCAGCAGCAGAAGATGTGGCCCCTACCTTGAATGGTCCCCAAGAAGGGAGTCTAGTGATCACCCAAACAGAAGGTTCATTGGAAGAAACAGGCAGGACAGCCTTCTGTTCACAAAGCCTACCTCTAAGGGTTAAGAAACACCAGACTGCTCAGGAATAGGAGACCCCTCAAAATCAGTAGGCCTTGAGATTTAGTCCAAATGCTCCTGGATGCTTTTGTGGAAAGCTCAGAGATACACAACATCACTGTGGAGCTAGAGCTGGAATAGATCACACCATGGTCCCTTCTTTGATTTTATGTAAGCTTTTTTCGCATGCACCAGTAAGGTTTATGGTAACTGTGATAAGCCAAGTGAATAACAGGATTATATTTTTAAGAATTATAAACATAACCTTTGGTCTTTAAAGCACACTAATAATTATACCACAATACCACATATTATTGCATGCCCCGCAAATTCACATTTGCAGCTATGACAGATGAAATGCTGTAAGATTACAACCCATTTTCATCTTCTGGACTGCAAATATTGCAACTTCTGCAACATTTGAACTTTGGTTGTAGTCCAAATGCTTGTGAGTGGGTTTGTGTGTGGGGGGGGGATTCTGGAGGGCCCAGATATTTAAATGTTCCCCCGGTCCTATCACAAGACTGGAACAATGTTGTTTCTATTCCACAAAAACCCAGCAGCCTGCTGAATCCTAACTGTTCTTCACACCTAACCTGCAGACTTCTTGGACTTATGGACCATGTTCTCAATTAGACAGGTTTTCCTAGTTTTATCTCACTCTGTATTTAGATCTACTGAGCCCTCTAAGGCATGCTGTAATCTCCAGGAAGCAGCAGGAACTGTTGGAATTCTCCTATCTCCTTTGGCACCTCAAGCTGAGGAAAGACACCCCCAGCAGCCCTAGGAAACATCTGCTTGCCTTGTCTTGGGTGTTTCTTCAACTCTGAGGAAGAAAGTAGCCTCCACTACTTCTCTCTCAGCCTATATGGCACTCCCAGGGGGCCCACAGCAACATCTGCCCCATTCCTCCAGAATAAGAGAAGGAATATTTCTTCTCCCCAGCACTGAAGATCCCATGAACTCACCAAGCTGAATCTATTCCTCTCCCTACAACTAGCAACACCTGAGGCCAATTCAAATTCACTAAAAAAAAAAAAAAAAAAAAAAAAGGCATTGGATGCAGGAAAAGTGTCAGGCCTGGAAACACGGACACATTAGAAAGATTGCCATTCTAGGAGACTCACCAAAAGTTGGTGGGACTGGGTGGGCTGTAGTGGTGGTTGTGGTGGTGTCCACTGTGGTGGTGAGAATTGGGTATCCTACAATGAAAAAATACACTTTATTAGTTCTTTTAAATCTTCTATATCATATTACTCAGGGACTCAGAGGACAAACCACTGCAACAGAAAATAGCCACTATAATATGAAGTGCAAGATCTGATATCATGCCCACAAGGCCTAAATCTACATCCAGATGGTTCCACAATTGTTGCACTACACTCCCTTGTTCTGAATAACAACATTGTGCAACCATTGGTTGTCTCCCTACCAATGTGTATCTGTTTATTGTCCCCCGTGCAATGGGGAATAATGCACAAATCTGTTTTTGCATTCCTAGGGAATCAAGGGTGACATGGAAGGCACTGATGAGTTCTGCACCATACAAGAATGTACAGTGGCCTATGCAGTTCTTATACCTGCAGAACTCTGCTCACAGAATTCTTAAATTATATGGTCCAAAAAGTTTAAATGCAGGTGGAAGAGATCCTATGCATGAACATGACACCAACAGAACTTCAGCCATAACTGGCATGTCAATGTACACTTCCAAGCACAAGATGTTACCAATGTGTTTCCTACAGTACTGCAATGTTTCCTCATGTGTTCCAGATAGGTATGTGTGGTATGTGTTGGACTTCCATTTTATGTGCCACCTACTTTTAGCCTTTGTTTGTGGCCAGTCTCCTGAACCAGATGCCCTTAAATGCATGCAAAGGAGGCCAGAGAAAGAGATAAAAGTATTGGAAGCCTCCCCTCTCTATTATACTGGGAGGCCAGGTATCCCACTCTCCAAACCCACTCCCATCCCCCAACCTGTTCAAAAAGATTTAAAAAGGAGCTGAAAGGAAGCTTGGGCCTGTTCCCACACTATCGACAGCAGTGATTCCCAGACTCTGGTCCTTCAAGTGTTTTTGTCTTCAGCTCCCAGGTCTAGGATTCTGGGTTCCAGTTCAAAACAGCTGGGAGCCAGTTTGATCTACAGTAAGCACCGTTTGAAGTCTCTGAAGAATCTCAGCTTTACCTGGGCAGTATCCTTCTGTTATGGAAATGTCATCCACAGCCACATCACTGCGGAAGTCTTCACCCCGCACACCTTCCAGGATTATCTACAAAAAGTTAACATCTCCAGTCAGTTCTGCAACTGGATAGGACTCTACATTACTGATGAGGTCTGTAATACGCCATCTCCATTACCTGCAGCCTTCCCATTTGAGTGAGCGTGATTTCTGCTTTATTCCACCGGTTGCCCTTGTTCCCCATCTGAGACCAGACCAGCTCAGGAGCTCCACCACCAGAGACCACATAAACATGCAGAGCCATTGTGCGGGCCACACCATACATGTGATACCAAAAGCGGAAGCAACGGGGCCCATCGGAGGTACAGGTGGGGCTAACCAAGTGTGCTGTGTCACCTGGGTTGGCATCATTGCTTTCCAGGTAGATGTAGTAGCCCTCTGAAAAGGAGAACCAACTGTCAACAACAAGGGAATGTGCAGAACTTGGGAAACAGCTGGCCAGAGGAAGGAGTTTGATTTTCTGTCTGTGCAGAAAAAGAATGACATATTCCTGTGCCAGAGATCCATTTGTCCCAGCCTAATTCTTTACCTCCCGTGGTATGGTCATAAGAGGGTCCTGTAGTTGTTGAGGACGTTGGGCCCTTGTGTCGTGTCCAGTCAAAGCTGTCAGTGTCCGACTGTGTCCAGGAGCAGAAGTCCATGTCGAAGGAACAGGAGAAGTGACATGGAATGGAGGGACCTGAGGCAGGGATAGAAGAGATTTGATCTGAACGTTGGCAGGACCACAGGGCTTCCAACTTCAGTTGTGCAAAGGTATCCTCTCTGCAAATAGCCATAAATTGGATAGCTACTACTAGTCCCTCCTGGACCTCCCCTTCAAATCTTGGTTGAGGTGCACTCAGAGTGAAATGCTATAGAGCTTCTTCTGAGTAAGCATTTTCTGCATGGTTCTCCAGCTTTCTTTTTCCTCTAGCACAGACCATCCCTTCTCCTTCCCCTTTCTAATAGACTCCATGGTCCAACCAGGCTAGAAAGGATGGAGGAGGCAAATGTGTGAACTGTCTATCAGGAGCCATCCCGGGAGCAGCTTTCCATGCTCACAAGGAACAATTCTACATATTTTCCAAGGGCTTTGGAAGGCCAATTGGACAGTTGGCTCAGACTGGCAAAACTGGGGCTTTTTCTGCCTTTTTTTCTGTGCCCATTGCCTCCCCACCTACTCAAGCTGTGTGTGATGGAGCCACATACCTGGGAGGGGGGCCAGGGTCGTTGTCTCAGTCTGGATGGTAGTGGTAAGAGCTAGGAGGATCAAGAAATGTAGATTTAGTAGGACTAAACTCACTTATTTACTAGTAGGACTATCAATCAAGGGGTGCATTTTTTGCTGATGAACTGGGTGCCTTTTTGTTTATTAACTAATCATGCAATTTGTCCACTATCAAAAACTTTTATATTTATACTTACATTTATTTAATTTATATCTCATCTTTCTTTTCTCCTGGTGAGGGACCAAGGTGGCACACATGTTTAAAACATGATGTAGTCAGCCCTCTGTATCCATGGATTCTGCATCCACAGATGCAACCATCCATGGCTTGAAAACATTTTATTTTTTTAAAAAAATCCCAAAAGCAAACCTTGATTTTGCCATTTTATATAAGGGACACCATTTTACTAAATCATTGTATACAATGGGACTTGAGTATCCCTGTAATTTAGTATTCACAAGATGGCGGTAGTCCTGGAACCAAACCCCAGTGGATACCAATGGTCCACTGTACAATTTAAAAACTCTTAAAATAAAGGTTAAAAGTGATTAATTTTAAAGCACAAGTTAAAACAGTATTAATTTTTTTAAACATGATGGAATAAAAAACACTACATCCCTTCTCCATTAAAAGCTCTATCTGCCTTCACCAAATGCTTCCTTAAATAAAAAATGTTTTCACCTGCTGGTTGAAAGAGAACAGGGAGGGGGCCAACAGGAACTCTGGTGGCAGGGAGTCCCACAGTCTGGGAGTAGCCATCGAATAGTCCCTGTCATCACCTGCAAAGGTGGTGGTACTGTGAGAAAGCCCTCCTCTGCAGATCTTAAAGCTTTTGCTGGTTTATAGAAAGAAATATGGTCCTTCAGATAGTCTGGATCTAAACTGTTCAGGGCATTAAAGGGCAAAACCCACAGTTTGCACAGCAACAGGAACAAACCAGTAACCAGTGGAGCTGTTTCAACAATGGCATTATATGATCCCTGTACCCAGCTTCAGTCAACAGCCTGGCCACAGCATTTTTGACTATATGGACAACTATTTCTTTCCTGGAAACATATCAGAGCTCAGGGAACAGAATTGGTCCTGGAATTATGACTTTGATTAGCACTGGTCTAGATAGCTGTTGGTTAAAAGAGAAAGTTCAGAGATAGGAGCTAATACTGCAACGGATCATGCGGATGAATTCTTTTTCACATGCACTAGTAACAGGGATGAGATAAGCAAATAAGTGATCATTTTTTTTTTAGAATTGAAAATGTAACCTTTTGTCTTTAAAGCATAATAATAATAATACCACAAGGTGGCCACAATCCAAGATTTGCATTTGCAGTTATGACAGATAAAATGCTGTAAGGTTATAAGATATTTTCATCTTCTAAACTGATATCCATCTGGCGAAGCACGCAGCTTCTGCAATATTTAAACTCTGCATTGTTAAAACTGACTTCATGCTGATTTCATACACATAATATGTTCAGGCAAGAAACCAAACAGAACTTATAAAATAAAGGAAGCAAAACTGTAGCAGCAGCAAAAATAAAACATTTTCACTAGTTTATGACTATTGCCATTCAAGGGAAAATTCAGAGACTTAGCCATGTTAGCCTGGAATATCAGTATGCAAAAGGATCTTGTAGCACCTTTGAGACTAACTGAGCATAAATAAATAAATAAAGTAGCATAAGGTTTCATAGATCTGGTCCACTTCCTGGTGCCCAGGAAGGACTTTTATAATCATACTGTGTGAATATCCATCGAATGCAAAACTTGTGGATATGGTATGCAAAGGGATCTTGTAGCAACTTTGAGGTTAACTGAGCAGAAGAAGTTGTAGCATAAGCTTTCATAGATGTGGTCTACTTCCTCAGATGCATTAAGTGAACTAGTGCCTAGAAAGGACCTTTATAACCAGACTATATGAGTAGCCATAGAAATGCAAAAGTTGTGGGTCTGGTGGTGAGGTGACAAGTTCAGTTTTAACTATGATTACTGAGAGATAAAGGTAGGAGGAAAGATTTTGGGTAAAGCCAGGGTGGGTAGGTGGCCACATGGATGGTGGAGGGAGTTTTAGAAAGGGGCATGTGAAGGCTGGGAACCAGAGGTTGTGTAAAGGTAAGATACTGAGAGCAGTGTAAGACCATCAGGAAGGTCAGGAGATAGAACCCAAGCAGAACTGTCAAGTGTGTGCATGTGTGTGTGTGTGTGTTGAATGAATTAACCAAGCCTTTCCTTGCACAAGAACACTGGCCAGATGGACCCTCCATTGACCATCTGAGGCTGCCTTTCAGGTGTCAATCCACTGGCCACTGAATCCAGACCTGTCTCTTCTGGTGGGCAATGGCTCTATGGAACATTAGAAACTCTTTCCTGTCATGTGTTGTATTATATCCTTTTAACTGTATGGAGATGTGACTCCACCGGCTTATTTATAAGCCAATGGTGGCTGAGACAGGTTATCAGGCAAGACTGATTCTGATCCCTCCCTCACTTCACTGTACCAATCATCCTCTCATCAATAGGCTCAAGTTCTGGCTGACAGATCCACATACCTGCTGTATAGATTGATGTGCTTGTCTCCGTTGGGACAGTGGTGGTAGATACTAGAAAAAAAGAAAGTAGTCCTCTTTTTAAAAAAAAAAAAGAAAGAAAGAAAGAAATCTGTATCATAACATTTTATTTATGACACACTTTTCATCCAGCAAGCATATCCTCCCCATATTGGCTGCATCGGCACTGCAGAAATAATCTGATTTGACCACACTTTAACTGCCATGATTCAATGTTATGGAATTCTGGTGCCGCAACAACCATGCCCAGAATTCCATAGCACTGAGCCATGATAGTTAAAGTATGACCAAACCAGATTATTTTAGCAGTGTGGATACAGCCTGAGTCAACAAACCTGGGAGGCAAGTCAGCTGGAGAAAGAGCAACTACTGCCCAAAGTAACACAGAGGCTTCCATGGATCTAGACTTTGTTCCAGCCCAGCACTTTGAACCAGGAGATAAAATACAATGACACGCATAGGGTGTCCTTTGAGCAAAGAAGAGAGGGTTGGCCAAAGAGGAGCTGTCCCCCAGTGCAGTCTGCACTCCCTATACCTCCAGTGACTCCCCTGTCTTATAAGCTTATCACACGGCACTTAAGGAACGGGAATGGAATGGAACATGAGGGAATGGAATGGAGCAAAAATGCGTTTTACTGCAAGGGATAACACCACTGATGCCACCGAGAGTCCCCGTTCCGTTCCCCAGCCATTCCTGGCAGCTGATTTTTGAAAGACGATTTTGAACAGTCCTTCAAAAATCAGCTGCCAGGAATGGCTGGGGAACGCATCGGGAACTCCCAGCAGCATCGGTGGTGTTATCCCATGCAGTAAAATGCATTTTTGCTCCATTCCATTCCCTTGCGTTCTGTTCCATTCCCGTTCTTTGAAGTGCCATGTGATAAGCTTATTAGAGAGTCCTTCTCCAGATCTAGCTTAGAAAGTTGCAGTATTTCAGAAACAAGTTACATTCCAAAGACACTTTGGAACTGACATGCAGCTAGGGAGACATAACAAATCTCTGATGCCCCCTAACTAAAATGGCCCCTTGCCACTCACAGAAAAGTAGACTTTCTGTTCTCAGATTTTCCTGTGGAAAAAGAAGCAGGAGTCTGACCCTTTCCTTATACCAGGGGTAGGTAACCTGTCCCTTTAAGGGCCAAGGGACTTCATCTCCCAGAAGCCTCAGCCAAATTGGCCAATAGTCCCATGTTGGCCAATAGCTTCTGGGATTCTGGGAGATGAAGTCCCTCGGCCCTTAAAGGAGAAAGGTTGCCTACCACTGCCTTATACGGATGACCAGCATCCCAAACAGAGAGCTTGAAAGAACAAACTATCAGCCCCCAGAGACCAAAGGCATGTTTTATACCCTGACCTCCAAAGGCTCAAGAGGTTTTAGCACCTCTCTACTAACAGAAAGCTTGATATGCAAACGCTCTCTCCCCAGATCAAATGTAATCCTCTGCTATCCTAAGTGATAATTCTTTAACAACTTGTCAACTGGATGTATTTTGATTCATAGACACACTCTAGATAATGTGTGACTAGCATTATCACATGGTCAGTTATTTGTTTTTGAACCAATTAATTAATCAGTACAAACTGTACCCCAAGAGAGGCGAGAAATGGGAAGCAATGTAAGATAAAGCCACCAGTTAATTAGCAGGAGCTCCTAGCCACTGTTGCTGGAACAGAAAAGTTACCTTTGAGTTTCACTGATACTATTTTTCTAATACTGGGGCCAAATAGCTGGACCCAGAGCAGCCATGAGCCCATTTGCCATGATCTGCCAAGATGGGATACTACCTTCTTCCAATAAGGGTTTAAAAACAACAATGAGAAGAAGAACTTACAGGCCAAGATACAGAAACTTACAGAGTCAATGTAGAATCATAGAATCATAGGGTTGGAAAAGATCCCCAGGGCCATCCAACCCCCTTCTGCCCAACATGAAGACATCATATAGCCTTCCCTGTGACAGGTGGCCATCCAACCTCTGTTAAAAAACCTCCAAAGAAGGAGACTTCACCACCCTCTGAGGCAGCAGCGTCTTCCACTGTCGAACTTAATGGGAATAATTGCACTCACAAAAATGAGTATTTTACCAAAACTACTTTATCTATTTCAAAATTTGCCAATTATATTAAATGATTCTATATTTACTAAATGGAAATGAAATTTGACCAAATTTATATGGGCAGGGAGGAAAGCCAGGATAAAATGGAATTCAATAATTGACACTAGAGAGAATGGTGGTCTATCAATGCCAGATTTGAAAACATACTATCATGCGTGCTGTCTAGAGTGGGTACGAGAATGGATATATCTAAGGAATGAAAATTTATTAGACCTAGAAGGCTTTAATACAACATTTGGATACTGTAAATGTGAATCCCCAGCAGTTACAAGACTGCAAGTCCATCCTATAACCATATAACTGCTAAACAGCATGTCAAGCAAGGTTTTCAAAGACAAGAGTTGCATCTGCAATTTGACTCCTCCACTTTAATTGCCATGGCTTAATGCTACAGAATTCTGGGATTGGTAATTTTGTGAGATATTTTCTCTTCTCTGTCAAGAGAGCACTGGTGCCATGACAACCCCCAAATTCCAAGATTCCATAGCATTGAGCCATGCCAGTGAAAGTGGTGTCAAACTGCATTATTTCTGTAGTGCAGATGCAGCCAGAATTATAGCCAATATTCCTAGGCTCCTGGACAGAATCTGAATCACTTGTGGTCCAAAATGCACCGATAATATTTGGTGCACTGTGAAAGCAAATAATAATAATAATAAACTGTTTCTGATTCTGAAGCATTTTCTACAATAGTTCAGCTCATCCTGGGTTAATGACCCAATCAACTAATTTAAATCCATCTCTCCACTCAAAACGCTTCCGCCTTTCCTAGTGGGGCAAAATCCAGCCAACATTGCTGATTACAGAAGATTATGGTTTAAGTAATAAGCCATTATAACCTTGACTGATGGACTAGTTTATTCAATAGCAAGGCGTTTTTGTAATCACTGGGAGGAGTGGTGGTGAGAGACAATGACATATATAGACGTTATAGAGGGATTTGGGGGGAAACACCATCTCCTCACAGCTGTCTCTCATTTTCCCAGACCTTGCTTTGCAATCTCACAGCTACAAAGGGGGGGGGGGGGGGGGGTTCTCAGCTGGTTATGCACATTTAAGTCCCAGTGATGTCAGCTGGATTTGTGATGAAAGGTGCAGCATCACAGCCCAGGAATTCAGAGATTCTGAAACCAGCATTCTTCAGAGCCAGAAAACTCTTGGAATGAGGTGGTAAGAAGTAGGCATCTTCAACGATCTGAAGGGCTTGCCCCCATTGAGGAAGATGAAGTAAGATGGTTTTCTGTTGTTTCAGAGTAAGAGCTGAACTAGTGGATTCCAATTACAAGAAATGAGATTCTGGCTCGGAAGAAATTTTTTGATAGTAAAAGCTGACTTGATGTTGGAAAGATGCCCTCAGAATGAGGTGAACTCTCCTTCTTTGGAGGTTTCCAACAGAGGATGGCTGATCGCATCTGAGGGGTACTTTGGTGGGGGATTCTGGAAAAGGTTGGGTACCTGCATTTTCATGAATATTCTTCTCTCCCCCAGCAAACCTCCACCGCAAAAAAATAAATAAATTGGGAGGTGAAAAATTGCAAAGCCTGATTTTTTCAAAGACAAAACCTAAGGAGAATTTGCATGATAAATCCTTAGAATAGGCAGTCCTTCTAACCATAACTGGTTTTGTCTTCTGACCATCCATTAAAGGCACTACAAGAGTTCACTCTAGTCTTAGCTCTAGCAACTCTAAAGGCTAGTAAAATATTCTGTAAATAGGCACAAAGCAAGGATTCTAGGAGAATTCCCATTCTGGTTGCTGCTGCAAAGCTGAGGCAAGGAAGGAGTCACTTACTGCAAGGTCCCCTACTGACAACCACATTGTCCAAGGCTGTGTCACCGTATTCTGTCAACCCTCGGACTGCTTCGAAAGCCACCTAGCAAAAGATTAAAACACAACCTGTAAGACCATATCTCCCCATGTGATACTGCCTAAGTTTTAAGATCTTTATTTGAAAGCTTTATCTAAAGTCTAATCTGCACTACAGAAATAATGCAGTTCAATACTGTTGACTTTAACTGACATGGCTCAATGCTAGGGAATACCAGGATTTGTCATTTCATGAGATATTCAGCCTTCTCTGACAGAGAGTTCTGGTGCCACAACAAACCATAAATCCCAGAATTCCATAACCGAATTCCAGCGGAGCCGTGGCAGTTAAAGTAGTGTCAAACTGCATTATTTCTGTAGTGCAGATGCAACCTCAGTCCCACCACCATCACAAGACTTCTTGGAGGCTGCTCTCAGGTTATGGAATTTCCTCCCACAGGAAGTTTGCTTGCCCCATCTCTCCTTTTCTTTAGCCAGCAGGCAAGGATCTTTCTGTTCAAGAGCAGCAGGTTTATGAGTACATAAAGGGATCTTATAGCATTTGGGGCTGAGAGGAAACAGCAGCCAACCTCCAGCCAGTACCTGGGGAATCAAGAGTCCTTTTCACACTGCATTGTGACCCTGTTTTCAGAAGCATCACTAGGGGTATGGGGTATTTGAACCACACCGGGTGACACCCCAGAGGGGGGGGATGTATACCCAGTGGGGTGGTACAGGTGGTGAGACAGGTGCAGTTGCTGGGTGAGCAAGAGAGAGCATTGCCTCCTTTCTTTGGTCACCCAGCAGCCAGAGGCACTCCCATACCAGGTGTCACATGGTGTGTGGCGGTGTGCGCTCCCTCCTCCCATGTCACCCTGTCCCTTTCCTGATGAAGAATAGGATGGGACCGTGGGCGGGGGGGGGAGTGCGGGAGAGGAGCATGGAGACAGTGTGCAGGGACGGTGTGAGGGGGAACGAGGGATGGTGTGTAGGGGGGAGCATGTGCGGGAATGGCACGGGGGTGACATATGGGGAGAGTGTGGGAGGAGTGTGGTGAAAGGGACAGCATGGGGGGAGTGTGGTGGAAGGGCCCAACCAGGTTTCAACCCCCTTCTGGGGTGTTACCTGGTGTGGGTTGCACCACTGCATCCCTTAGTGATGCCACTGCCAGCAGCTGTACCAGACCCTGAATGGGCCATCCAAAGGCTGCAATGCCACCACTCAGCTGCAGTACCTTCTTTTCAGAGTCTGCTCTCCATTTAGTGAGCAGATGCACCAGACCCTGAACAGGTGCAGTGGATGCTGTAGTATTGTTCCCCCCCTCAGCAGCAAGCACTGATGGGGAGGGCAGTACCTTCTGTTCATAGTCCAGCATGGCTGCTTGCCCAGCAGCCATGTTGGATACTGAACAGGCTCTCCTGAGGCTGCAGTGTTGCCCTCCTGAACAGTGGTTTGCGATGGGGCAGGTAAGCATGGTAGTAGGAGGGTGGGAGGGCAGGGCAGTCTGCCCCCTCCCTGCAGCTTTTTCCAGGTACCCACACTAGGTGACACCAACCAGTGACACCATTGCCCTGCTTTAACTGCCATGGCTGAATACCTTGTAATCCTGAGACATGCAGTCACAAGCCTGGCTGAGAGTTCTCAATGTCTCTCCTTCAACTACTGATCCCAGGATTCCATAGGACAGAACCACAGTGTTTATAGTACAGCCATAGACCTATAACTGCTTAGTGTGCAAGGCCCCAGGATAGTCACAGATGCTGTTTCCTCCCAATTGTGGTCAGTTGTGGCCTGGGGATCCCCCCCTTCCCAGGCACTAAATGCCAAGGGGGTTTGTGCCTGATTGTGGAAACAGGCTTGTGTAGGGAGAAGCTTTGTGCAAAGGGGCATTGTGCAACAGCCAGGTTATGCAGGTGTATGTCACCAACTGGATTCCAGCCCAGGAATATACGGTATTTTATAAACCAACAACCTCATCATCTGCTGTCCCTCTAGGCTTCTCAGTGTTTGCTGCATACCCTAATTTTGTAAAGCCCAGAGTGTTTGATGGTGTTTTCCTTCATGGCAGAATGAGATTGGACCAGGTGGCCCTTGGGGTCTCTTGCAACTCTATGGTTCTACTGTTATCTGTGCTACCTTGATGCGCTTGTCTGTCGAGAAATGCACTGAGGTGAATCCATGCTGCCAAGCTGAGCTCTGGCTTCCTTTCCGACTCCAGACTGTAATCCCTTCGGCCCCCTCAATCAAGACCACCACGTTCAGCTGGTTCAAATCCTCTGAGCCAAACATGTGGTACCAGAAATCGATGCAGATTTCCCCTGAGACCACAAGGGCTGGGCTCTCCAGTTTGTTGGTGTCGTAAGGGATGAGGTTGCTGGCCTCTTGGTAGATGAAGTAGCCACCTGCAAGGGAATCCAGAAAAGACAAGAAGCCACACTGGAGAGTCTTTTTTTTCTTGCATGCTGGCTTGGAAGGGAAGCGAAGCCAAGTGGAAAGTGAAGTGGAGTGGAATATAGTAACAGCTAATGGTAGTGAAGGGACACAATCAAAACAAATGAGTCAACAGAGGAAGGGAGGCAACCACTGGAAAAGTTCCACAGAACTTTGCTGTGAAAATACAACAGCAGCAGGGTGGACCTTTTTTGACAAAGTGAAGGAGGGCATTGTCTTAGGAAGCTGAGGGGTTGAATTTATGACACCAGCGAACTACAATATTTTAAATATATTATTATTTGGAGCAGGAGTGGCCTCTCAGCTTATTAAAAAGGCTGCCTATGGCAATCCGAAAGTGAACCAGGGGGTTTTCTTGATGAGATTTGTTCAAGATTTGCTATTGCCTTCCTCTGAGGCTGAGAGAATGTGACTTGCCCAAGGTCACTCAGTAAGTTTATATGACTGTGCCAAAATTTGCCAAGATTCAAACCCTGGTCTCCAAGAGTCCTAGCTTAACCTTCAAATGACCACAGTTTGGATAGATGACAGTTAGGTGAGACGTGTGTGTTGTGTTGTGTGCCTTCAAGTTGTTTCTGACTTATGACGACTCTAAGGCAAACCTATCATGGACATTTGCCATTGCCTTCCTCTGAGGCTGAGAGTGTGTGACTTGCCCAAGGTCACCCTCTGGGTTTACATGGTTAAGCCAGGGTTCAAACCCTGGTCTCCAGAGTGCACATCTCTTCAGATGTGCTTAGCATGAGCCAATTGCTCTTATAACAGCTTAAACTATAAGTTTATAGCTGCCTTGAGTCCCTACAACTCCCATCAATGTAGCTGACCTAAGACATTCTCTCAGCCTCAAAGACTGAGAGGGTGAACTAGAGATGTTAGCCAGATAGCTACATGTTGTTTCAGTTGTTCTTTAAGTAATACAGCTAGCTCTCTGTATCCACGGATTCAGCCATCCACAGATTGATTTTTAAAAATATATATACTATGCCATTGTATTTCATGGAACTTGAGCATCCATAGATTTGGGTTTCCATGGAGCGTCTTGGAACCAAACCACAGTGGATACCAAGGGCTCACTTCACCTTTAATTTCCAAGGGATATTACAAACAAAGCTAAGGAAAGTTACTTTGGTAAAAGGTGAAAGATCTGAAAAGAAACCAGAGTATTGCCAATGACCATGCTATTGGGAATTCTGCATGGCATAGTCCAAAAGAGTTGGCTTTCAGAGCACATTTTCAAATGCAAGAGTATGAGTTGTGTAGTGCCTAGAAGTTATTGGACTGCAACTTCCATCAGCACTAGCCAGCAAAGCTGATGGTGAGGAATTATGGGAGGTACAGTCCTGCAACATATGAGGAGTTACATGATTCTCACCTCTGGTGTAAGACATCATGTTAAATCTGAAGCTGAGCCAGAATAATGTCAAAGGAGATCCAATGTTTTCCCACATATGAATGTGGACATCCCAGACCAAGGGTCTGAGGGGAAGGGATCCCAGAATCCACAAGAAATATATCAGGCAAGCCATCTGCCATAGTGTGTGAAACTGCCATACTTTTTTAATGGGGAAGGACTATAGAGAAGTATGGAAAGATTTGTTTTGAGGGCAGAATGAGGTGCCCAGCCATATGATCATTGCTGGACATCTCATTCTGACCGCAGATGGAGTGACTCACAGCAGCGGCAGATGCACTGGATGGATCAGGGGGATGCCCATACAGACAGCCTCCCCAGCACGGAAACAGAGAACTAGGTACCGGGGACAGATTGGGGCAGGTGTAGGCTCAGGATATTCCAGGTTGCCCTCAGAGTATCCTGACCTATATAGACAGGGCCTGAGTTATGCATTTATAACTAAATCTATGACATGGCACATTGGCCAATCAATCATCTAAACAAGATAAAAACATTAAGCAATCCAAGCCAGTTAAAACAGCTTTAAAAGGCTAAAATGACTTTGTGTGTGTGTGTGGTTTTTGTGTGTGTGGTTTTTGTGTGTGTGTGTGTGTGGTGTAGTGGTTTGAGTGTTGGGACTACAACTCTGGAGACCAGGTCTCGATTCCCAGTTTGGCCATGAAACCCATTGGGAGATCTTGGGCTAGTCATACTCTCGTAGCCTCAGAGGATGGCAATGCCAAGCTTCTTATGAACAATCTTGTCACGAAACCCCATTATAGGTTTGCCTTAGGGTCACCATAAATCGGAAACAACACAGATTATCTCATGGGATTTTAACCCGACTGTACCCTAATGGTGGGTTGCAGGCAGGAATTATCGCACATAATTTGCTGCCGATTCCATGGGCCAAGTACAGCATGGCTGCAGCCTAGGTCCCAGGAGCACTCAGCAAGCCGCTTTTCAAAGTCGGGAGCTTTCTGACTTTGAAAAAAGGCTTGCTGAGCTCTCCTGGGACCTGGGTTGCAGCCAGGCTGCACTTGGCTGGCAAAATCAGTGGCAAATTACGTGCAATAATTCCCATCTGCATCCCGCATGCACCCCGTTAGGGTGCAGTCAGGTTAAAGCCTGTGTAATAATCTCCAACTTGAAGGCACATAACAACAACATGTTTGAAAATTAATTAGTCATCAAAAGCATTCATAAAACGACAACAATAAACTTTTTTGGGGGGATCCTACTTAAGCTCAAAGGGGCTTAAATATTTAAAACAAATGTAGCTAAAACAATTCTCAGCATTCAAAAGCTTAATGAATTGGGGGGGCAGAGGTAAGGTAACTGAAATAATTGGTAAAGGCAGTGTTTGACAAATATTTTAAATGGAGATATATGTTACAAACAAACAAAAGCTTACAACTGTGATTAATGTTAAAGTGAGATGTTAGTATATGTACTTTTTATTATTTGTTTTTCTATTTTTATTTATGTATAATTGTTTGTGTTAATTTTTTTTTAAAAAAAATATGCAATTTAAGCTATCAAGAAAAAAGTCATGTTCTGGCTGTGAGGCAAACAGGAGCCAGCTTTGGCACTAGTTGTGCCTTCCAGGGGAGGTTGTTCCACAATTGGGGTACCATGCCCCCTCTCCCCAGTTCCAGTTTTGTGGGCTTGTTCCTAGCTGCAAGAAAATAGGCACTTACTTCCATCGGGATAATCACCATCTGGTCCCGTGCCAGGGGTAGGTGTGGCATGCTTGGTCCGTATCCAGCTTCCTTGGCTTGTGCCGCAAATTTGTGTCCAGTCACAAAAAGGCTGAGAATTGTTGTTAAAGTCACACCCGGCAAGGTAGTCTGAAACACAGACATTGGTCATGAAACGGATGCTACCCTGCCTGCTGGCCATCACAGCAAAAGCCCAGAGACAGGTGCCTACCTGTGCCAGGATCCCAGGTTCCCAAATAACTCACTCGATGGCTTTCTTCTTCCCTGCTTTAAAAAAAAATAATCAGTGAACTTTTGAAAGTGGGGTAAAAAAAAATCAGTTTAAAAAAAGCATAAAATCAGTTTAAAAAGCATATATATTAGAATCATAGAATCCTAAAGTTGGAAGGGGCCCCAAGGACTTGCTAGTTTGCAAGGATTCATTTATTTATTGCTGAATCTTGAGGAAACTCTCCAGATTCCAGAGGGTCTATGCATTTAATTCAGAGCCATAACCCTAGTTGAGCTGCATCTAATAGTCCTAAACCCAGATAATTGGAAGCAAGTTG
>JAIPUX010001880.1:115862108-115881051 GCA_020142125.1 Phrynosoma platyrhinos
CTTTTCCAAGATCTGGCCTAAAATCAGGCAAAATTACCAAATTAAAGTCTGCTGTGAAATGACTCACGCAAGCATTTGGATAAGAGTGCTTCAGATTACAAAAGAAGAAAAATGTTCAACAACCAAGGTATTGCCCAACAATTAATATGCCTTTTTAACCAACTCCACAGCTGACCATGACAGTTCAGGTGTGAATGTCAGTCTCTGAGGCTTTTGACTTTTATAAAAACCAATATTGATCCATGGATAAACTGACCCAGGTTTTCGGAATAAATTTTTAGACTAAAATTTCTCAACTTATAGTCAAGTAGCACTGCTTTGCAGTGGTTCCGTTCCTCCCTCTCAGGCAGATCCCGGAGGGTGAGGCTCGGGGACAGCTGTTCATCTAAAATTGAGCTCAATTGTGGCGTCCCTCAGGGCGCCATCCTGTCCCCGATGTTATTCAACATCTACATGAAGCCGCTGGGTGAGATCATTCGGATTTCATCAATATACCCAAATAACATCCAGGTGATAATTATTACTTCACGATACTCCCTCGTACTTTCTATGCCATGGTTTTTGAGGAGCTGAAAAACACTTTCCCCTCACACATAAATTGTCCTAAAGTATGAAAAAATGATCAAAGAATGAACAAAAACTCTTATAATTATGACCAGTAGGGAGATAACATTATGGATAACATCCATAATAGGTGCAAAGCAACAGGGGGCTGCAAGGACCTCTGAACTCCTTTGAAGGATTCTGTGGATGATATCATTGCTTTGCACCAGGTGCAGGAGCATAGCCAGATGCTTGTCTGCTGCTCCACCAACACAGAAATGGCCAGGTTTAGAGGGTTGCAGCTGAGAGAAGATGGATGTTTGGGGGTTGGATGGGAGACTGTCATAGCAATGTCGTTTTCCCAGTATGGCCTGTTTGTTCTTGGATGGAAGAGTGAAATAAGCAAATATTTGCAACCCTCCCTTGTACGGATGTAAAGGAAGATCCAACTCACATTCTTTAGATGGAATGCAGGTGAGGGGGTAATGCCACCCTTCCCATTGGGCAGCAACATGTTTTTTGCCAACCTTCAGTAGATGACAGAAAGCAGGGAAGGCAAAGGGAAACTTGAAGCAAGTGGCAGGGTGGTCTCTTTATCAATGTCTGTCACCTAAAAGATTCCCCCCCCCCCGCAGCCTTTCCTACCAGTGGAAGATGCCAGCTGGGTTAATTCATCTCTTAGAGGCTGAATGAGATGTCCTTGGACTGGGAACAGTGGGGAAGGCTGAGAGAGAAGTTCCTCCATTGGCATTTGTATGAACATCTCCAGTGCTTGAATATGATCTCCAAGGCCAGACTGAAGGAACCAAAGCCCTGGAGTGGTTCCAGAATGTGGGCACCCTTTGTATGCATGCATGAGCTATTCTTGGAGTGGCAATATAGAAATTAAGTAATTAAATATATATCAGCTACAAAAAAACTCCTGTTGCCGACTTGTGCATGCATACATTCCCATAAGTATGTGTTTGTACTTTTCTGGCCACAGCATAATGTCTGTATTCAGTTGAAGGTTGTGGAAATGTAATTGAACCTGCTCTGCATTGGCACATCTGGTGCCATTGTGCACTGCACATGAAGAAGAGCATTGGCCATTGCAAACCTGCATTTCACATTTTTTTTGCACATTCAGTTGCACAGTGTTGCAATTCACCAATGCACTACTATCACACAACTCTGGGAGTGTGAAGTCACACTCTGTCTCACTGATCAACGCTCCCAGCCTCCCATTTTCAGCTATACAATTTCGGTGAGATCAACAGGGTTTTATTTCTCCATTTCTCTCTCCCCAGTTTTCTTGATCAACATACAAAATGTTCATGGTAAAATAAAATGGAAAGTTCAGGTAGCAGGTGAGGAAGAATCAGAAGCAAGTGACACCCTTTTCACTTCATTGCTGGGGCCTCTGCCAGGAAGGAGTTTGGAGTTACTGCACCAAGTGAATCACTGATAATCTGGACCTGATTGTAGGAAATGTTGAATTATCTGCATTGGATCTCATTGCTCTCTGCACTTGTCCAAATGGTACCAGGAAATTCATTTATAATATACAGATGGCTGCCTGCCCTTCCATGGAGCACTTGGAACCAGGAAATGTATTAATATCTGACTTATATTAATATATCTCAAGCCATCTTGCACCATCAGGACTTTATGGGTTGATCTTCCTAGCAGGGTTATGTTTTATGTTGCTCAGCTTGATAGGAAGCAAATGCGTGCAAGACAAAGGAAGCAAGTGATGGTCAGAAGAGTTCCTGGAACATCATGCCAGGCTGTATTCAAAGTTTCTGACAGCAAGGTAACTTCAGATCCAGACATCAGTATGCCTCTTTGCTCCTTCCGCTGGTCTCGGGAAAAGTTACCCTAGGGAAAAGAATGAATAGACTCCCTTAATCCTTTCTCAAAGTGAAGGCAGTTAAGACTGATTGCTGATAATTTTATCACACATGCAGAAATGGGATTTAAAATCTGGGAAAAACCCACAAAAGTAGAATTGTTTTCAGATGGTTCCAGGTTAGTGAGCATTAATGTGACATTAACCTGTACAGAAAGTCACCAAACCATACTGCTATTTACTTTCAGGATCCTGAAATAAGCATTAATGCTCATTAACCCTGATGTGTCTGAAAACAATCCTGCTTTTGCGGGTTTTTCCCAGGATTTAAACCCCGTTTCTGCACGGGATTTGGACACTTTGCCTCCTGTGTGATAAACTCCTATGTTAGGCTGCAAGTTGGTTTCTGGGCATAGTTCAAAGTGCTGTTTATTGTTGAAAAATGGATAAGATTTAGAACTTTGGTCATTATAAGGTTAATGGTAAACTGCTGAGATGGAAATGCTCTTCAGCTATATATATCTTAATCAGCTGCTGAGCCATTATAAGGTTTTCTTTCTTTTGTGACCCACTCTTTTTAAAGCCTTTTCTTTTGTATTATATTTTGTCTTACCCTGTTTCAATGTAGTTTGTATTGTTTAGTATGTTTGCTATTTTGCATTACTTTGCTTGCCATTATTGCTCTTGTTCATTTTGTATCTATTGTAATTTTTAAAATACTTTTGTTATACACATTGTTTGTTATTTTTCAAGAGAAATAGATAAAAATTATTTACAGTGGGCTCTTGGTGTATCCACTGGGGTTTAGTTCCAGGACCATCCATGGATATCAAAATCTGCGGATGTTCAAGTCCCGTTAAATATAATGGCAGAGTAAAATGGTGTCTCTTATATAAAATGGCAAAATCAAAGCTTGCTTATTGGAATATATATATATATATATATATATATATATATATATTGAATATTTTCAAGCCATGGCTCCTTGAATCCATGGATAAAGAATTGTGGATACAGAGGGCTGACTGTATGTTAATTTTGCTTTTTTGTCTTTTTAGTCTTATTGTTTCAACTGTTACGATTCATAAACCCATCTATGGCTCAGGTCCCGGACCGTATCCCCCTATATGAGCTGGCCAGGGGTTAATGAATGTTACTCTTTTATTGTGTGATTTGTTTTAATAGTTTAATTTGGTTTTAATGCTCCCTTTTTGTGTGTTTTTAGTGGCATCATTCTTTTAAACTGTGAGCCGCTTTGAGTCCCAGTTCTGGGGGAAAGCGGGATATTAATATAATATAATAAATATAATATAATATATGATGACGACAACAACAACAACAACAAGTGTAACTAATAATGTTCCCTGAATCACCCCCAAGCCCTTCTTAAAAGCCAGCTGCCAGGTTGGGTGAAGGACATCCTTTCAGATGCAAACTGGGGTGCAAGGAGAAGGGCATTTTTAGCCCTCTCACACCAGGGAGTGAGGCTGCAACAAGAAACTGCAACGGGCTCTTGCTTCTGATGGTGGAAAATGGCTGGAGATATAGTAATAGTGAGGTAGTGTGTGTTCACTCTGGCTGCAAGAAATAATCAAGTTTGACACCACTATAATGACCATGGTTCAATGCTATGGAATTCTGGGAGTTGTGGTACCAGAGCTCTCGAACAAAGAAGGCCAAATGTCTCCCAAAACTACAGTTCCCAGCATTCTATACCACTGAGCCATGGTAATTAAAGTGGTGGTAGACTGGATTATTACTGCAATGTAGATGAAGCCTCTGAGATTTTTGTCTAGCTTTTAAAAGAGCCATCCAAGGAGTTGGACTTGTTTTGGGGACAAGGCCTCGCTATTTTGGACTGGTCCTTTAAAGTTGATACTAAAAGCCGGAGTGGATTCACCCATTAACTGACAAGGAACCCACTTCTCTTCACTGCCTAGAAGACTTTGCACACAGAAGGCGAAAGCCTTGGGTTGTTCTGAGCCATGTTTGGCTCTTGTGATTGAAAACTGATGGATGGTCCATGTGGTGGTTAGAGATCCTGATTGAAGCTGGAGCCACACCAAGGGGAACAAAAACCTGTGCCCTCCTCGATTCTGGTGCTGTTGTAAGACACAATGTATGGACGTATTCACAGTGAAAGTGCTTCTTTTAGGCTTTAATGTGATTTAGAAAAACTCACTTTTTATTATGCAGATTCCGAGAAAAATCTGGTCTTGCTGGATTGATGTAGAATCAAGGGGTGAGAAAGATTGGTGGGTGTCATCTTCCATCTGGCAAGTATGTTGTCACCATTTTTGGAAAAAAAAAGTTCAGTGTATGTCTTATTCTCTGCTTCCTGGTGTGTGTGTGTGTTTATTTTATTAAATTTGGTGTCTGGGCCTAATAATCCTTGTTTGTTCACTCATCATTGGGAAAGGAGGAGGAAAGCAGGGAAGACCATCATTTTGGTTTATAGCAAACTTGCTTCCTCTGACCCAGGGAGACCTGGTCTATACCCAACCAAGCATGTCTAATCTGCCTCCACACCATCTATCTCAGGGGAGGTGGCTCCGAAAAGGAGGAGAAAAAAACATTTCCTTTGTACCCCTTTTTTCCTTCTCCTCAGGGCTACTCCTTATTGGCTGAGCGCAGCTCTTCAAATTGCTCTGAAGCCAAGTGGCTCTCTCCACATCTGCTCCATCTGCCCTGCTACCTCTCTCTGCCAGAGACCCATGCACCACCTGCATCCATCCCATGTGCATGTATGTGGGTGCATGCATGTGTGTGTGGACACATTTAAAGTTCCCTCCCTTCAAGATCATTCACTGGGGTCTGAAGGAGGGAAAAGGATTGGATGAAGGAGCCATGAAATGAGAGTGCAAGGTGGTTGGTAAAATTGACAGGAAAGCAAGAAAGGCTATTGGTTGATAGGTTTATGCATTCTGGGAAGGATTGAAAGTGCATTGAAAGAAATGCCCTTTTGTACTGAGTTGAATTAAGCTGCGGAAAATGTATGGCAATCAGTACAGTTTGAATCTAGATTTTTATGAGCCAGCGTGGAGTAAATGGGATGAAATATGGGCGAAATACTGTGCACTGGATCTGGAATATTTTGCTGGTGTTGATTCAGCCTAGGAAGAAAAGACACCAATGGAGAAACAAGCTCAAGGCTTTATAATTTGAACTCTGTTTCAAGATAAGAAAGTTATTCAGGATGCTGAGCTAATCTAGCTTTGACCTAGAGAACAGATGAGAGAGGAACTTTTGGGAAGAGAAGGAGTAGGAACATCAGTTTACATCACAGGGGGGTCGGGACTCAGACTACCTCATCCAACACCGCTCTCCTCTTAGAGACATCTTCTATTCTAAGTGTTTTGCAGTTCCCAAAGGCACCTTGTCTTATATCTTTGCCTGGGTGACCTGAATACCTGAATATGGCCGAAGTCTTGCTACATGCAGAGGTCAATGCCTGAAAGCATTGCAGTTGCACTGTGGCACCACTGACAACTTGTGCAAATATAACACTAGATGAGTGTTCTTATTTTTAATCCTCCTCATGTGAAGAATCACTCATCACTCTGAGTTACTCTTTATTTCAACTGTTACTGAACATTAGAAAATAAGCTCCCAAAAAATGAAAACAAATGCAACTAAAGCAAAATCAAATAATATATAGCAAGTATATTAACATGCTACTACAACTGATTTTAATTATGTCTTGTATTTTATCTTTACACCAGAAGAGCTTCATTGTCCTCATTGGCATTACAGATTATATTTACTGATATTTTCTGCATTGAGCTTTTAGTCACCATTCCTGCTTCTTGATGTATTTGTTAAGTTTTTGTTTCCTTTTAAATTCATGCTGTAACCTAAGAAAAATGTGGTGGTGGGGACATATTTCTGCTGTTTATTGATATGATTGTGCGATTCCATTGGATATTATTGATTTTATATATATATGCCTATATTCTGAACATATGTGCATCATTTATTTTGTTTTGTGGTCTGTTCACAGCATTCATTATAATTTGAGATCCTTTTTACTGGAATTTCATTAATCTGTTTTCAAAATAGATTTCTCCAGAAATTTTGATGGCTTATTAGGTCAAATGATGGAAAAACCAAACAGGCATTTTAAAAAATCTCCTTTGATCAGATTTCCAGATGGTTAAGAATGTTTCTCCAGCAGAGGAGTCCTCTACGTTCTGCACAATCGCAGTTGTATAGGTAAGCCATCCAGTGTTTCCCAGTGCTTTGCTATTTCCATTTTAGCAACCACCAGTGCTAGCCATTTAGGTCATTGTGTGACATATCTTTATTTATTCACTATATATTGACAGCACAATTACCCCCTAACCCAGTGATGCATAACATAGTTTGATATCTGTGACATAATATTCACAACTTTGTCCAGATCCTTTGGGCCTTCTGTCTACCTGTGTGGCAGGGTTCCCCCCTTAAGTAAGATTTTGAAAATTGAATGGCCAACCATCCTGCTTATGACAATCCTCCCAAAGACTATTGTTCCCCAAGTGTGGAACAATACATCCAAGTGTGATCTCGTTAACATTTTCTGTATCCCAAGGAATGTTGTGTCTCTTGTAGAAACAATATATCAAGCAGTGGATTAAGTATCCTATCACACTTCACTGTTGTTTCCAGATAATTTACATTATATTTACAGTATGCAAAGGGATCTTGTAACACCTTTGAGACTAACTCTGTGAAATAAATTGTAGCATAAGCCATCATAGATTTAGGTCTACTTCAAAAGTAGACCCTGGAGATTATCACATGGGGACAAGAAACGTGTCATGCCTAGCCTGGCTGAGGATTCAGAGGGGGATGAGCCACAGCCTCCCTTGGGATCTGAGCCTGAAGCTGTTGAGCCTGAGCCTGGCCCTAGTTCTGCTTTGCCAGCTCCAGCAGAGTTTGTGGCCTCCCAGGAGGTTCAGCAGCCAAGCTTCCCAGCAGCAGAATCTTCAGACATGGAGGAGGATCAAGGGACAATGCCTACCTTCAGCCAGTGTTGAGCAGAAAGTGAGGACCTTTGCCATTTGAGGAGACTTTATGAAAAACGCTGTAGCAATCAGCCTCAGCTGAGCTCCTGCAGCTTGGTAATTTAAACAGGTGCAGGAGGTCTGCCTTGGTGCCAGAGATTATCTAAGATCCCTAGCAAAAGCCTCTGTCTCTCCTTGTTCCTTGGCCTGAAACCTTGACTCTTGGACTGCTGACATATCTCAGACTTCTGGAACCCTTGAGCTCCAGACTGCCTTGTCACTCTGCCCCTCTGGAATCCTAGCCCTTCGGACTGCTTGACCAATCTCTGGCTGGACCTTTGGATTGGTGATATGGACCTTTGCTTTTTTGCTTTGCATTAGCAAAAGATTTGTTTGCCTTCAACCCTCACAAGAAGCTGTTATCAGCACTCTTGGCGGCTTACCCGGACAAAACAGGAGAAAAACGGAATGATCCCGTCATGACTGCACGATTGCATGAAAATTTTCACATGACATTGTATTCATCCCATACTTCTCCTATTAACAACCTAGAATGCTCCTGTAACCTCTTATTCATGGGAAAACCCCGTGAATGGTTTGCCGATAGCGCTTCATTTGTGCTATCACGAAGGTGCAGATGCCAATAACATTATCATCATCATCATCATCATCATCATCATCCTGCCTTTCTCCCAGTACAGGGACTCATTGCTAGGATTGGTTTTGGAGTAGATTTCTATGTTATTTTGAGGTGTAGGGCACAATTTTCTTTGAACTGTATAAAACTAATATTTTGAAATACATCAATTTTATCAATTTTATCTTGTTCTGTTTGGGACGTAACCATGATTTTCAGACATGTGCAGTCACGGCGAACCAATGCATGTATGAAACATTCAATAATGCTGTAATAACAATACAAGAATGGATTTATGTGGAATGCAATTTTGTTTCTCTATCCTTTTAATCTCACCATTGTTGTGTAATTTTGCGACTGTGTGAAAAATATAGATTGCTATAGCACTATGCTTCCGTTACCTCCAGAAGCATGATTGTTGTGCTTTGTCCCAGGTGTGATAATCTCCCAAGCCTATAAAATTTTATGCTACAATTCTTTTGCACAGTTAGTCTCAAAGGTGCTACAAAATCCCTTGCATGCTGATATTTTAGACTAACACAGCTATGTCTCTGAATTATATTTACATTAAGATGATGCATTGTTTATCCTTTAAATGACATTTTAAAGCATCAATTAACTGGTTTATCTATAATAAAAACAAGTGAACAGAATGGCATAAGTTGCTTCCACAGGATGCTTTCAACAAGCCACAAGACTAATAGCAAGGAACAGATAAAAAAACAACAACAACTAACCAATGGGAGGGAAATAGCTCCCTGAGAGGATAAATAAAAAACTGGGGGATGTTGAGACAGAGAAATGTCAAAACAACCAAGAATTCACATCTCCAAAAAAATGTTCATACTTATGTTCACATAATGAGGCTGTATCTTGCTTTGTACTGGAGCGATTGTCAATGAGCAGGCTTTATGTGGAACTTAGTCTCTGAATCAGGAGCATGGTCTTCACAAAGTTGTTGACGTGACAAATCTTCTAATAGGAGAACTGGCCAAGAATAATTTACTCCTTAGTGCTGGTGCTGCTTTTGCACTGCTGTTTTAAGGATACCACAAATGGCTGCAATGTGATTTGGTGTTGTTGCTAAGAAGGTTCTCCCGTTGTGATGGACCAAAAGGTAGAAAGGAAAGTCCCTTCTGTCATAAATGTCTTCCTCCTCTGGCTGGTCAATATAAGGCTTAAAAAAACTTTTTTGCAGTGTTTTCATGGAGAGATCTTGGTACATTGAGATCTTGGTGTCACCATACTCTATACATGCAAGAGCACGTAACTTTCGCAATACTGTGGGTTTGGAGGAGTGTGTTCTGCCTCTGGCAATAACATCTCTTGCCATTGTTTGCTCTTGCACTTTTAGGACTTGAGAGTTATAGACTATTTCAAAGTCCCTTTCTGACACATGTACATCTGGGCAGATCTTGTTCAGAAAACCAATGAGGAAGATAATTATCTTTTCTTCTTCAGCCTCATCTGGTGTGCCATGAAATCTAATGATTAGTTTCTTGAGATGATTTTCAAGGTTTTCAATTTCTTTTTGAAAATCCACCATGATGCTTTGCAATTCATTTGTTTCTTTTCCATCCAGTAGTCCCATTTTGAGGGCTTCATCTCTTGTGTCTTCTACCATGGACATTTCATTAGTTAGGGATGTTAACTGTATTTTTATGGGTTCTAGTGCTGCAGCTAAATCTGCTTTAAACTTTGATCGCTGGTGTTGGAATAATTCTTGTAGTATGTCTGGTATCTGCTGTTCAGGTGGTTCCTTGGTGGGCTCTTCTTCCTCCTTTGGAGATGGTGCTGAAGTCACAATTTTGGGCAAGAAATATGTAGTTAAATCCCCAGAATCATAGAATCCTAGAGTTGGAAGAGACTGCAAGGGACATCTAGATCACCCCTATTCTGCCATAAAGAAAGGCACCATCCAAGCCCTCCCTGTGACAGATGGCCATCCAGCCTGTTTAAAGACCTCTAAAGAAAGAGACTCCACCACACTCTGAGGCAGCAGCATATTCCACTGTTAGACAGCAATTTCCACTAGGAATTTCTTCCTAGTGTTTAGGTGGAATCTCTTTCCCTGGAGTTTGAATCCATTGCTCTATATCCCAGTCTCTAGAGCAGCAGAAAACAAGCTTGTTCCTTCTTCCATATGACATCCCACAGGCTCCAGCTCTCCATTCTGTCTACTGAAGACAGCTGTGCAGAATGTTCAGAGCATGAAGGTGCCAATGTCTGCAGGTTTCAGTTTTAATGTTCTGTTTGTGAGATCATGGCTTCTTCTCCTTAGGTAAGGTAAGGATGGGATAGCTAGCAACCAAGTACAATGGCTGCTTAGTTCTACTGTCAGCGTCCTCCCTGGCCGCCTCTTCCTTCCTTTTCTTTTCTCATTTTACAAAATACACTGGAGATTTATTGCCATGAAAAGGACACAACTTGCCCCTGTTTTGAGAATGTGCCCCATGTATATGGACAGGTTCAAAACAAGGGAGTGGATTGTGTCTCTCTGCATGGCAGAATAGGGTTGGACTGCGTGACCCCTGGGGGTCTTTTACAATTCTATGATTTTATGGCACGAGATGCCAGTGGGGCCCTTGTGTGTGCCCCTGCCCTCTTTCTTTCCTAGGGGAGACCAGGGGCAAACCAGGCAACTCTTTGCCCCTCGCAGTCCATTAGCCTTCCTGACAGCCTAGTCTCAGGCAAGAAGCCCTACAGAGTTTAACTGCACTTCTCCCAAGTAAGCCTGGGTTGGATCACAATCCCAACTCTGAACCACCTCAATTATGCCATTCCCAACCTTGTTTTCTGTCATGTGTTGCTAAGACCTCTACAGTTACTACATATGTCATTCAGAGGGGTCTTTTCTTATGCTACAGTGAATGATTGCTGTTGCCATTATTTGTTGCTCTGCTGCTGTTCTTGTTAATCTGCCTTTCCCCCAAGACTGGGACTCAAAGCTCTTTACAAGTTAAAAGAAATACAACATAGTTAGCATGTACAAGAAGTCAACATGAAAATAGAGTTACACTAGCAAGAATGTTAAAAACAAAATAAAATAGAAAATTACAAATAAATGCTTGTGACAACAGCTGTTCTGTCATTGTTATGATAAACTGTTTTTTGCATTCTTCACTACAGTTCATAGAATCATAGACTCCTAGAGTGGGAAGGGGCCCAAGAGGCCATCCAGTCTAACTCCCTGCTCAGTGCAGGATTTCCAGCTACAGCATCCCCAGCAGGGACCTGTCCAGCTTCTTTGGGAAGATGTCCAGCAACGGAGATGTCCATCACCCAGACAATTGCCTCAATTTCCAAACGTCTCTTCCTGTTTAGATGTCCCTTCTAACGTTCAATCAAAATCTACTCTCCTGTAACTTCATACCATTAGACTTGGTCCTCCTTCTGGAACAGCAGAGAAGTGGCAGCCCTCAAAGTATTTAAAGAAGGCAATCATGTCACCCCTCAGTCTTCTTTCACCAGGCTGAACATGCCTAGCTCCATCTCTTATCATCTCTATTGCCTTTCTCTGAGCCTACTCCAACCTATCTATATCCTTCTTAAAATGAGGAGCCCAGAACTAATGGCAATACTCCAGATTAGGTCTGACTACTGCAGAATATAGTGGGATTATTACCTCCCTTTATTGGTAACTATGGTTCTGTTAACACAAGATAAAATATTATTTGCCTTCTTTGCTGCAGCATCATACTGCTGGCTCACTTTCAACTTATAATCAACAATAAATTCTTCAAAATAAAGAGTTCTTTCAGGACAGGTGTGGAGGATGGAGATACTGGGAAGGGCTTGAGTCTGACACTGATAGGTATGTAGAATGAAATGACAGTTCTTAAGAAAAGGTCCTCTGAGGCTGTAGATGGGACCCTTACCTATGCAGTTTCCCTCAGTCATGGAGAAATCGTCCACAGCCACGTCACTGTGAAAATCTTCCCCTCGCACGCCTTCCACAATTATCTAGAGGAAAAGATAACCTCTGGAATGAGTTCAGTGGTACACCAGACTTCATACTAGAGAACATTCCTGAGGGGGTTTCCCAGATTTCAGGGCCTGGACCCTCTTCTCCAATCCTTAGAAGAATCTTAGGGCAAGAGCACTACTTCCAAAAACAAATGTGTGAGTGTATCCTCATTTGTTAAATTTGGTGTTTAATACCAAGTTCTGGACAATTAGGTATCTTGCTTAATAATATTATCTGTGCTCCAATTGGGAGGAAAATGGAGGAGTGACTCAGGGGAGCTAGTGATCTAGTGAGAGAGAAGGCAATGCTCTTTTGCCTTTAATAGTGGCTCTAGGGCTCTTGGATCCACTAGCACCTAAATCCTAAAATTCCTTCTCTCCCATTAAATTTCAGATGAAATAACTCTTTTTCCAGCTGAAAACAGACACCAGGATTCTGCTCTGGCCTGTGAATGCTGTTTAATGGTTGTGCAGAAAGGGAATTTCAGCAGGTGTAGCACATATAATTGATCAATCGATCGATCGATTGATATTTCTGTCCTGCCTTTCTTCCAACATGGGACCAAAGGCAGCTTACAACGCAGCTTAAAACCAAGTACAGGTTGATTATCCCTTACTATCTGAATTGCTTGGGACCAGAAGTGTTTGGGGTTTTGGAGGTTTTTTGGATTTTGTTTTCTAGTTTTCAGATCATAAACAATGTAAGATACCTTGGGATTAATATAACTACAAGGAATTCAGATTTATTTAAAAATAATTATGAGATAAAATGGAAAGAAACAAAGAAAGACTTAAAGAAGTGGGGAAAATTAGGATTATCATGGATGGGGAAAATTTCGGCAGTTAAAATGTCAATCTTCGGCAGTTAAAATGTCAAAAATGATCTTCCTATTTCAAAATTTACCAATCATCACAAATGACTATCCTTTAAGGATTGGCACAAAGACATATCAAAAATTTTATGGGCTGGAAGAAAACCAAGGGTGAAACTTAAATTAATACAAGATGAGATTAAAAGAGGAGGCATGGCACTTCCTAACCTCAAAATTTATTACTACACAAGCACGATGGACTGGATTACGGATTGGATAAAATTGGAAAATAATAGGTTATTACAATTGGAAGACGTGGATAATAGATTTGGATGGCACGCATATTTATTCTATGAAAAATTAAAAGTCAATAAAAATTTCAATGACCATTACATTAGTAAGTCTCTAATTTGAATTTGGTTAACATTAAAACTTCAAATTTGTAGAGGACTGCCAAAGTGGGTTTCAGTAAATGTAGCTTTCTTTAACAGAACAAAACTGGATGACTCAAAATGGGTCACAAATGAAGATCTGTTAATAGATAAAAAGATGAAACTGAAATCCCTAGAACAATTAAGGAATGAAGGCCATAAATGTGGTTTACCTATCATCAGTTAAATGAAATATTTAATCTTGATTTGAAATCAAACAATATCCAAGAGGCAGACCCTGATTTTGAAAAAAATTGTGAAATCAGAAGATAACCATAGAATTAAGAAATATTACAAACTATTTCTGATTCTTGATACTAAGGAAGAAAGGATTAAACCCCAAATGGTAAAATGGGCACAAAATTTTGGCCACCCCATAAGTTTAAACCAGTGGGGAAAAAACTGGATTTTGGAATAGTTCCATGCACATAATCTTGGAGATGGAACCCAAGTCTAAACACGAAAGTAATTTATGTTTTGTATACACCTTATAGACAGCCAGCATGGCATAGTGGTTTGACTTTTGGACTACAACTCTGAAGACCAGGGTTTGATTCCCAGCTTGGCCATGAAGCCCACTGGGATGACCTTGGGCAAGTCACTTACTCTCAGCCTCAGAGGATGGCAAGGGCAAACCCCCTCTGAAGAAACTTGCCAAGAAAGACCCATGATAATTTTGTTTAGGGTCTCCATAAGTTGGAAATGACTTAAAGGCACATAACAACAACAAACACACCTTATACACATAGGCAGAAGGTAATTTTATACACAATATTTTCACTAATTTCTGTGTGAAACAAAATTTGTAATGTACACTGAACCATCGGAAAGCAAAAGTATCACTATATCTAAGCCAACCACATGGACAATTTTGGATATTCCAAAATCCAAAATTGTTCACGTGGGCGGCTAAGGTAGTGCCATCCTTGCTTTCTGATGGTTCAGTGTACACAAACTTGATTTCATGCATCCCATTGAGAATTCATGACATTGTAAACCAATGTATGACTGTGCAGTTTAGAATAGCAACATTGTGTTATGGTTATGTTCCCAGGTAGAGAGCATTGTTGTAGATGTGTCCTTGGGTTCATCGCACACAAGAGTATGGCACCATGCAGGACAGGGTGTTCTTGGGCATCAAAGAGCCCTGGTGGTGCATTGGTTAAATGGCAGTACTGCAGCCACAACGTTGTGAGTTTGATCCCAGAGGGCTCCAGGTTGACTCAGTCTTCCATCATTTTGTAGGTCAGTTAAATGAGTACCCAGATGGTTGGAGGCAATTGGCTTACAGATTGTAAACTCCTTAGAGAGTGCTGAGTCCACTAGGAAGCAGTACAGAAATGTATATGCCATTGGACATCAACAATAAAAGAGGAGGGGGCAATGGCCTACAATGGAGCCACAAACCACTAAACATCTAAAGTAGAAGGCAGTTGGAAGACATGGGCCCCCTTTGCATGGCAAGAAAGACTTCTCCATCTTGTGTGGCGCCATCATCATAATTGTTTTTTTGTGAGTTTTTCAGACTATGTGGCTGTGTTCTAGAAGATTTTATTACTAATCATAGAATCATAGAATCATAGAGTTGAAATGTTTCTCCAGCATCTGGGGCTGGCATCTTCAAAGAATGCTGGCATGGAAGTAAGTGAGGTATATATATATATACTGTGTGACCCTTGGTTGAGAGGAGGTGATTTACATGTTAATCTATGTGTTGTTGAATGGCAAGGACTTAGGGTGGTAGCGGGAGGATATGCAAGGAGGCATTGTGTCTATTTAATGAGTGATCCATTGTCTGCTGGGAAAACCCCTGACCCTGGGTGGTTTTCATTTGCATTTTGTTGTGTCTTGATTTTGGTGTTTTTCAGGACTGGCAGCCAGACTTTGGGCCTTTGCAGACTGCCAGAAATAGTGCAAATTGAGTCCACTTTAAGGATTAGGGTTAGGGAATCATGGGAACTGTATTTTATTGTGGCACCAAAGCTCTCTGATAGAGAAGGCTCAATGTCTCAGGGAAAAAAACACAATTCCCATGATTCCATAGCACTAACCCTAACCCTTAAAGTGGACTCAATTTGCACTATTTCTGGCAGTCTGCAAAGGCCTTTTGTTTACTTTAAGGGTTTTTTCTTTCCTGTTGAAGTTGTCCAGGTGTTTGTGGATTTCAATGGCTTCCCTGTGCATTCTGACCAGATAGTTGTTGTCATGGTTCAAAATTTCAGTGTTTTTGAATTACATCTTATGCCCAGTATGGTTTATAATGTGTTCTGCTGCTGATGATTTTTCTGGCTGACCCAGTCTGCAGTATCTCTCATGCTCCTTGATTTGTGTTTGAACACTGCTTTTGGTGCCCTATGTACACTTGTCAACAGCTGCACAGTATGCGATAAACTCCTATGTCTGTGAGGGGGTGTCTCCTGTCCTTTGCTGAGTACAGCATTTGCTGGATTTTCTTGGTAGGTTTGTATGTCATTTGGAGGTTGTGTTTCCTCACCACTTTCCCTATTCTGTCTGTGACTCCTTTGTTGTATAGTAGAAATACCTTCCCTATGGGTGGTTGCTTGTCTTCAGTCCTCTGGATTTTTCTGGGTCTGGCAGCCCTTCTGAACACAGAACAACACACAGATTAACATGTAAATCACCTTCTCGCAACCAAGGATCACACAGTACATATACACACACCCCACTCACTTCCATGCCAGCATTCTCTGAAGATGTCAGCCACAGATGCTGGTGAAATGTCAGGAATAAAATCTTCTAGAACACGACCACATAGCCCGAAAAGCCCACAAAAAGCCTTCGACTTCACATTGTCATAATTCTCTAACATGGTTGCCTATGGCATCAGTGATGGGACTCTATCATTGTAAAGTTATACATTGCAGCCTGGGTTGCAGGATCTCAGTCACACATTTATAAGAAATTTAGTTTTAAAAAGAATTCAGCAAACTATCCAAATTAAACAGCATTAATTTGAAAAAGGGATAGAAGCATTAACACAAACACACACACAATATGAATAAAATGGACAGGATCATCCCACTTGCCACATTAAAAGACCCTGCTGGTTAAATCACCAAAAAATTTGAATAAATAAAAGGGGTCTTTGTTGGTGGAAGAAGAGCAGGGAGGGGGCCAGCTTAGCTCCTGGGTGAGGGCTCTTCAGTTTGGGAACAGCCACCAAAATGGTCCTGTCTCCCATGAGTATCTTAGAATTCTTGGGTGAGATGCTATACATGCTGGAATTCCCTCTCCTTTACAACTATTAAAGAAAGATTCAGAATCCTTGTCCTTTTGTCCAAAGATCCCATTGCATACTGATTTTCCAGACTAAGGACTTTATCACACTGGGAAAAAAGATGGGAGCATAAGTGGGATGATCCTGTCCATATTGCACAATTTAGCAAAGATTATCACATAGCGTTACAAATATCCCACAATTATCCCATGAATAAAGAGGAATTATAGCACTACTTTTTATTCACGGCATTTTATTCACAGGTTATTTGCGACATCGCATGACATCATGTGATAATCATTGCCAAATCATGCAATATTGACAGGAGCATCCATTTATGCTCCCTTCTTTTTCCCCAGTGTGATAAAGGCCTAACACAGCTAGGTCTTACAATTAATATCTTTTCTGTTTCCCAGCCTGCACCCACCACATTCCAAAACTCCCTCCGCCATTCACATTGTCATCTACCCATCCTGGCTCAGGCAACATCTTCCCTCCTTCCTTTGTCTCTCAAGGACCATCATTGAAGCTGAACTTGTCAGCCCATCACCAACCCCACAAGTTTTGCATTTTTGTGACTAGTCATACAGTCTGATTATATAGGTCCTTCCTGGACAACAGTTCACTCCATGCATCTGAGAAAACAGAACAAGTTTACAAAAGTTTATGCTACGTCGTTCACTCAGTCTCCGAGGTGCTACAAGATCCCTTTGCATTCTGTTTCTAAATGTTCAGCTGAGGCTTTAAATTATGGTAATGCTAGAAATTTGAAAAATTGAAGAAAATTTTCATTTTGTCCACCCCTGTAGCTCCCCCCCCAGTCACACTTCAGACCTTTTCTACAGTCATGTTTTTTTTCCAACTTTACTCAGATCCTGGGAATTGTCTCACTCAGGAGAACATGAGCAGGCTTAAGGCAGAGATCTTTCTCCAGATGCTGTTGGACTGCAACTCCCAGCAGCCCCAGCCAGCACAGTCAATGGTGAATAATGCTGGGAGCTGCAGTCCATGAGTACCAGGAGGATCACAGCAGGATTCTCACCCTGTGAAAGGTCCAGCCCTAGTGTTGCCACTATCACTATGCTGACATGAACAATCTCCAGACCTGTTCCCAGTTACCTTCAACCTCCCCGTGTTGGGGATGGTGACGTTGGCTTGAAGCCACTTGTTCTGCTTCCGACCGGTGGCAACCCAGAGACGGGTGGCTTCTTCACCCTCTGGGTGGACGTAAACCCTCAGTGACATTAAACTGGCTGAACCAAACATGTGGTACCAGAAGCTGAAACAGAATGGGCCAGAGGAGGTGCAAGTGGGGCTGACCAGGTGGGCCACATTCCCTTCAATGACATTGTTCCCCTCGATGTAGAGGTATTGGCCCCCTAAAAGGAAGAAAATCAAGAGGAAGAAGAGGAGAAAGGGGAGGAGGACAAAATAAACGCATCCATTACTACTATTGTTATTGCTGTTAATGTTATTGTTGTCATCTTCAATAACAACCTACAGAGGTTTTGCACCATCAGTGATTCAAAATCTGTCCAAGAATTTAGGGGTCTTTTCACCCTACACAGTTATAACACTATGATTCCACTTTAACCATGACGGTTCTGTCCTATGGAATCCTGGGATCAATAGTTGAAGGAGGGTCATTAAAACTCTCAGCCAGACTTGTGACTACATGTCTCAGGATTCCAAGTTATTCAGCCATGACAGTTAAAGTGGGGCAGTGGTGTCACTGCAGTTAGTATCACCTGGTGCAGGTGCCTGGAAAGGGCTGTGGTGGGGGAAGATTGCCCTGCCCTCCCTACCTCCCACTCCATTGAAAGTTTGCCCGCCAGCCACCTGGCTGCCACCTAGCCAGGCCACTACTGAGGGGGGCAGTGGTTGAGTAGCCATGCTGGATTCTGAGCAAAAGACACTGCTGCTGTGGGGCAGTACTAGAGTTTCCAGACAGCCTGTTCTGGATATGGTGTGGCTTCTGGCTTACTGAGAAAGGAAGGCAATGTCCTTACTCACTCACCCAGAAGCTGCACCAGTCCCTCTGGGTGTACCACCCCACTGGGGTTTCAACTAGTGCAACCAAAAACCCCGCACCCCTAGTGACACCTCTAGGACCACGGCGTGGTGTGACAAGGACTCTTTATTTCCCAGGTACTGGCTGAAGATTGCTACTTGCCCCAAATGCTGCCTGAGCATGCTGCACTCTCCCCTGGCTACAGAATGGCTATGTGGGAATGATCCACCCTGCAGAGATGCCTTCCACATGGGCAGAAGAGGCATCTCTGTGTGGGTGGAGCCTTACTCTCCACCTTTGTGGATCCAGAATCTTGGCCACTGCCTTTTCCCAGAGAGATCAATGTATTTAAGGAAATTGTGGGAACATAAGAAGAAAAGTCCTGGATCTGGGCAAAGGTTTTTCTAGTCAAGGGACATTATCATATGTGGGCCAGAAAGAGAGAATAAAGTGGAAATGAGGCATTCCGAAAATAAACTGAAAATAAAC
>JAIPUX010001880.1:115889468-115902920 GCA_020142125.1 Phrynosoma platyrhinos
ATCTTAAAATCACTTCACTTGCTGCCCATTAGTTTCCGGGCCTAGTACAAGGTGTTGGTTATCACCTTTAAAGCCCTAAATGGCTTGGGCCCAACCTATCTTCGGGACCACCTCCTCCCATATAAAACCACACACTCAGGTCCTCTGGGAGGAATATAAAAACTAGACTGTCTGCAACCGCTCTCAGATTATGGAATGGCCTACCAGATGAGATCCGCCATACTACCACCTTGAATAGCTTTAAAAAGACTGTTAAGATGGATCTCTTCTGGCAGGCCTTTCCTGAATAGATATCCCAGCCACCAAGAGATAGCTCAACCTGTTTCCTTGATTCTGCTGCAGTTATTGTTTATTTCTCTATTTGTATTATTATTTTAAGTGTGTTTTTAAATTGTCATTGCTTAATAGTATTTTAAGAGGTGGGTGGGATTGCAGGATATGAAATGAGTATTTTAATGTTGTAAGCCACCCCAGTTGCGTTACACAGAGGAGCGGGCTAAAATTTATTATTATTATTATTATTATTATTATTAATTTGATGTGGTTCCAGAGGTCCATGACAGTGAGGACTAAATACCTCACAAAACTATAAATTCTATAGTTCCATAGCATTCAGCTATGGCAGTTAAAGTGGTGTCAAACTGCATTAATTCTTTAATGTAGACCATAGAATCAGAGAATCGCAGAGTCGGGAGAGACTCCACCACCCTCTGAGGCAGCAGCATCTTCCACTGTTGAACTGCTCTAACCCTCAGGAAGTTTTTCCTAACATTTAGGTGGGATCTCTTTTCCTGTAACTTGAATCCATTGTCTTAGTCTCAGTCTCTGGAGCAACAGAAAGCAAGCTTGCTCCCATCTTCATTGACATCCCTTCAAATATTTAAACATGGCTCTCATGTCACCTTTCTCTTCTTCAGGCTAAACATACTAGCTCCTCATAGGGCTTGGTGGTTTCCAGGCCTTATGCCATTTTGGTCTACCTCCTCTGGACACGCTCCAGCTTCTCAACATCCTTCTTGAATTGTGGTGACCAAAACTGGACAGAGTATTCAAGGTGAGGTCTTCTACCAGCCTATGTGTGTAGATTTATACTATGCAAACACAATGGAGGATCTCAGTCCCAACTAGCATAGACCCCTTGAATCAATGGGATTTGCCTACATGTTGACTCACCATTCAGCTATGGATAGAATGGGTCTGCTCTATTTGGGACTCAGCTGGAGGTCTCTAACCAGTATGATACAATGGCAGTGTGTACGCTGCATGTTTAATTTGGAACAAACCTCGTAATAGTTGTCGTTATCTAGGCAGCCACAATTCTCAGCCAGCACACACTCTCCCCCACTAAAAACGTAGCCTTCATGACACTGGCAGCCTTCCACACAGGACTTGGTGCAGTTATTCGGTGCCAGTGGGTTGGCACATGTGGCTGGACATGCACTGGTGCACATCTTGTGCTCGCTGTTGGAAGGACAAAGGAATACTGGAAAGCAAAGCAAGAGGAAAACAGTCATACTGGGAGGAAGCCAACTTTTATTTTTTTGCTTCTCTTTTTGATAAATCTGGCAGAAACCAGGCAAGAGTTACGGCCCCTATGAGGAGCTGTTCCTATGGTGAACTCAAACTTTCCTCTCTTACGTTATGCTCATGTTTCCTGGCACCATAACTCAGTCATCTCACCCTATGGCACTGATAGAAACCTATTTTACTGCAAGGTGGGAGAGGTCCTCCTGATTTTGCAAGACCTAAGCAGAGATGTTACTAATAACATCTCTCAACATCTCTCAACCATAGTTGAGGCTAACTTGACAGCAAATAACAATAAATGCATGCTAACTGCCTATCTTTCATTTCTGGAAAGCATCTCTTTGGCTAAATGTTAACAGTAGTCCAGTGGCAGGGGAAGGGTTATTTTGTGTTTGATAACCTTCTCTTAGCCACCCCACAGCACTGATACTGCAAGGTGAGAGCGGTCCTCCTGATTTTGCAAGACCTGAGCAGAGCTATCACTAATAACAGAATCTCTTGGAGGTCTCACATCTGTAGGGTCATTGTATGTTGAGACTGACTTGACAGCAAATAATAACAAATGCAAGCCAACTGCTTACCCTTCTTTTCTGCAAAGCATCTGTTTGCCTAAATGTTTACAGCAGTCCAGTGGCAGGGGAAGGGTCTTTTTGTGTCCAGTAGGCCCTGCTAACACAGATGGATGGATTCTGTCAAGGAAGCCATGGCTGCTGTCCTGACTTTGCAATGGTTGAGCAGGGCTGTTAATAACCTGAGGTCATGGGAGTCTTTTATTCAAAGGGTCACACACACACAACATTTAAATAAAAATTGGCCACCTAGTCAGTAGCATTCAGAGAAACCTAGAATTCTAGAGTTGGAAGGGACTCCAAGGGACACCATCTAAGCATGCCCTGTGACGGTCATCCAGCCTCTACTTAAAAACCTCCAAAGAAGGAGACTCCACACACCACCATCTGACCGCAACTTCCACTGTCCAATAGCTCTTACTATCAAGAAATTCTTCCTAATGTTGAAGTGGAATCTCTTGTAACCTGAATCCATGGGTTTGGATCCCACCCTGTAGAGCAGCAGCAAACAAGCTGGCTCCAATTTTCTACTTGACAGCCCTTCAGATATTTAAAGATGGCTATATCATATTGTCTTTTCCTAGGAAGGCTTCCTTAGGAAGTTCTTACTAACATTTAGGTGAAATCTTTTTTCCTGAACTTTGAATCCATTGCTCAATTTCCTTCCTTGCCCCCAAACACCCCAGCAGTAATATTAAGCCTGGACAGGCAATACGTTTCATATTTCTAGCCCACTTTGGAGGCCTAAAACTGCTCCTTTTTAATTGCAGAGGTTGCTACTTACAGCAGAAAGTGTCCAATCTCCAGTTGTCAAGGAGAATGCCAGATCTCTGGCATGCGTCACTGTAAGCCCCCAGCGTATTGCACAAAAGTTTCTGGTTCCCATTGAAGGTACACATATCCCTGAGACAGATGTCAAAGAAGATCTCTGGATTGACTGTTACATGGCATTCCTGAAAAGGACCATCAGTGTTCGTGAGCATCCCACAAAATCCATTTTCCCGGTAAATATCTTCCTCCTCAGTGGTGCAGGGGGACTTTATGTTTGGACTGCCACAAAAGGGGTGGTCATATTTGCCGTGTGGCATGCGCCAGCTTTTACCCAGCTCAGTGGAATTCTCTGCTTGCTTCCCATTGGGCATCATGGCATCATCTTCCTTATAGTGGTTGAAGTTCCCACACATGCCACAGGTCATGTTGGAAAAGGTGTGGGGCATCCTGACTTCCACTAAATGATCAGCATCATAGTTGACAATCAAGTTGAAATCAGTCTCTATGGAAATATACCGCCCACTCTTGCTCACCGTTACTGAGCCATTGGCATTTCTCACTGGAAGGGTTCTCCACATTTCATCAACCTAAGGAAAATCCAAAGATTAGGCCTCCGCATTTCATCACCCTAAGAAAAATCCAAAGAGTGTGTTACACTTAGCACTATTTTAAAAAAATATGCTCTCCCAAAAGGTGAAAGTTGTCTATTTGTCATAGCACATGCTTTTCCTCACCTGTATTTAGCATGCCTTGTTTTGTGATTGGTCTTCAGAAGGTAAACACAAGCTTAATTTGCAAGTCTGATGGATGAAGCACAAACTTCTCATAGCGGGAGGGAAAATGTATCAACTATCTGATTCATGCAGCCTCTTCATGTCCATTTTGACTCTAGAACTCTGTGGGTGCATTTGCATGATAGAAATAATGCAGTTTGACAACACTTTAACTGCCATGGTTCCATTCTACAGAATCTTGGGATGTGTGATTTTGTGAGGCACCAACAACCTTTGGCAGAGAAGGCTGAAGACCTTGTAGAATTACAGATCCCAGAATTCCATAGGATGGAGTTACAGCCCTTAAAGTGGTGTGAAACTGCATTATATCTACAGTGTAGATGCAGTTTCTGCAAGAGTATATTATTAAGGGCTGCTTCTACATTTGCCTAAAGAAGTATAAGTTCTGATAGTATATCTCTGTTTTCTTTTCTTTCTTTCTTTTTGCTGGGTATTACTAGCTATTGTATCCATTCATTGTCACTGGGCTCCTTTCCTTTTGTTTTGAGGGGGGGGGAGCTGTCAGTTGCTGGACATGGCAATTTCTTAAATGCTATTTAAATTATTTAAAAAATACTGTGTATAAAATTACCTTCAGGTATGTATGTAAGGTATGTATGAAACATAAATACATTTCATGTTTAGACATGGGTCTCATCTCCAAGATATCTCATTATGTATATGCAAATATTCCCAAGCCCCAAATACTGATCTCAAGCATTTTAGATAATGGAGACTCAACCTGTAATTGAATGAATTTTCTGGTAGAAAGAAAGGATAAAATGCAATAAATAAATAGATTTGTCGATTTTAGCAAAGTGGGCTTGATGAAGAGAAGGAGGAAGAGGTTATGAAGGTGGAAGAAACATGAGCTTTAATTAGAAACTATCCTACTTTGATGAATTGAGCACGTATATTTTTTCAATCAACAGAAAAAAAAATGGCTCAAAAGTCCTGATTTCAAGAAGCGCTACTCACTATTACTTGCTGGCCAATGTCTTTGTGGATCTCTATCAGGTTTCCATAAATCTCCACAAAGACCTTGTGCACGAAAGACCGAGGGGGGTTCTCCATGTACTCGTTCTTGGCTGCAATGACAAACCGGGGCAGGGAGGTTGATGCGCCACACACTTTTGCCAGGATGTAGGTGCAGTTGCCCAGGAAGTGGTGTGATGCCTGATCAAAAGTGCTATAATGGGGGTCTCCGTGGACCCGGCAGACCCCATGAGCTTGACTCAGGCACCCAAGGACTCCATCCTTGAGCCCACAGTAGGAGTCCTTGGGACAGAAGGCCTTCATACAAACCACTGGGCTCCCCAGCCTGGGACAGGTGCACTTGGTGGTGCAGTTGTTGATCCAGAATTCACTCCCCTCTGGATAGTGGTTTCCCTCATGCCAGCATTCACATTGCTTGCGGGGGATGCAGCTCCCATTGTAGAGGAGGAATCCACTCTTGCAGACGCAGCCCTTCACACATGGGAAACTGCAGGTATCGGCAGCCATTGGCTCTAAGCAAGAGGCTGGGCAGGCGGGAGCACAGGTGCTAAAGATGCTGTTGGGTGGGCAGGACATCTCTACAGGAAGCAAGCAAGCTCTGTTACATCTTGCAATTTTTTTAAAAAAAACATTTGTATTAAAAGCAAAATAAAAAATTTTTTTTAATAAAAATGTTTTTTTTTAAAAAAACATTTTTATTAAAAGCAAAATAAGCAAAAAGAACATATATATCAATACATGTATGGAATATTTTTTCAAAATACATTTTAAAAATATGTGTATATTAGTAATATAAACCTAGGCTAGTAATGCATTACAGTCAGCCCTCCATATCCACAGATTGTTTTATCCTCAGATTCAAGCATCCACAGCTTGAAAATATTTTTAAAATTTATAAATTCCAAAAAGCAAACCTTGACTTTGCCATTTTATATAAAGACACCATTTTACTATGCTATCACATTTAATGGGACTTCAGCATCCATGAATTTGGATATCCATGGGGGCACCTGGAACCAAACCCCAGAGGATATCGATGGCCCATTGTAAATCATCATCATCATCATTATCATCTCCATTATATATAATAGGACTTCAGCATCCACAGATTTTGGCATCCACAGCAGGTCCTGGAATCAAAACCCAGAGGATACCAAGGGCCCACTGTATTTACATACGTCTTCCAATTCCTTTGTTGTACTATTCTACAAATCATTAAAACACTTTTGATTTCCTTCCACCCCAGTGTTGGTCATTTCTTCGTATTTCAATTCTGCCTTCCTATATTCTGTTCTTGTCAATTATTATTGTATACATCAGGGGTAGGCAACCTTTCCCCTTTAAAGGCCGAGGGACTTCAGCTCCCAGAATCCCAGGAGCTATTGGCCAACATGGGATTATTGGCCAACATGGCTGAGGCTTCTGGGAGCTGAAGTCCCTCGCCCTTAAAGGGGAAAGGTTGCCTACCCCTGGTATACATCATATGTGAAAGTTTGTAGTAACAATCAAGTTAGCAAAATGCACTTATAAACAAATATTGACTTTAACCTTACACATAAAATAGGTTGTGGCTATTTATATGTACATATATATTCTGGTGTTAGATTGTGTGTTTCTGTGTATTTTGGTTATTTAGGGAGTATAGTGGGAACAAAAGTTAAATAAATAATTTAGAATAATACTTCACTTCATGATACAGTCCGCCTGCCCCATACGCAGGCTTGCCATACGCGGACTTGAACTCGTGTAGATGGCAAGCCTGGGGGGACAAAATGGCATATGCAGGAGTGCACTGCCATTAAAATCAACGGGACTTGGGGTCCCATAGTTTTTTCCATATGCTGGGGGGGGGGGACGGGACTGTATCATTTTCCTACTAAGTCATTGGTAACCATGCTTAATTAATATAGTTTGGGATCAAAATTCGCTTTGCATATCAGAATCTCTATAATTAAACCATGTATTGTCATTAATATTTTTTAATTTCCTTACTGTCCACTATACATGTAAAAATGATCCAGCAGCTTTTGAGCATTTCCAACATTTATCACTGACCATTTTATGCATCTTAGCTATTCTTACAGGTGTTAAGTACCACCTATGCTGCATCTGATAAAAGTTCTCTTTAGGATTGTAGCTTAGGCTATATTTTAATCTCTTACCCCATGTTTTCTCCCAAAGGTATATTTTGCTTCAAATCTTGGGACCACTTAACCAGACTTTCCTTAATGATGTTCTGTTCCGGGTCCCATTTTTAAAAAAGATAATAGAATTGTGATATTTTATATGTGACTTTTGATTTCATTATATTTTCAAATTCCTGTTTACATTATCAATACCCAAAGTTTTAATATGATAGATGAATCTTTCCCTAGGTTATCTATAAATAAACCAATCACCATAATATCCTTCTTCCTCCAATTCTTGTTGTGATTTAATTCTGAATTTCTTGGTATTCACATCTATTTTAGTTAGATCTTAATATGTTAACTATTTGTCATTAGCAAATCTTGTTTCTCTAAAGAAGGCTTTGGAGAGCCCATTTGGGAATGCTTTAGCAAATCCTAGTTTTATATTTTAGCCACACTCTAATGAAAGCCTTTCTCACAAAATGGTTTCTGTTAATCAATAAGATTTCTAACACAATAATAAACAACAATGGGAAGAGAAAACACCCCTGTCTAGTACCTTTATGAATATATATAATTTGCATTGTTTCTCCATTAATCAAAACTTTCACCATCTGTTTTTGGTAGATAACCACTCAGCGAATGGGATGTGATTTTCCACTTACCCCTCCTGCCGCCTCAATACATTTGCTGGTATTGATTTTATTATATTTCAAGTGTGTTAACTTGATTTTAATTCTACAGTAGTTTAATTTAGTTTTAAGGGGTGGGAGGGCTAGGGTGTGGGATTAAGGAATGTTTTAACTGTTGTCTTTTTAATTTGTTGTATGCCACCCCGATTGCCGAGCAGAGGGGTGGGTTATAAATAAAAAAATATTATATTATTTATCATTATTAAATTATTATTATAGATTGCTTCTCTCCATTTTTAATCTATTTCCCACTTCAGTTTTCTTTAATACAGTTGCCCCTCCATTTTCATGGGGGAATCCATTCCAGACAACTACCATCATGAAAATGGAAAACCGCAAATATTCAAGCCCCATAGGCTTGAATGAGAGTGTGCACCCGTGGGCACCCCCCCATTTTGTCCCCCTCAGTTTGCTATCTGTGAATGGGTTAGGGACATAGATTTCAAGTCCACAAAAATAGAGGGGTGACTTTACTTCTAGCAAAAAATGTACAATTAACATTGTTGAATGCTTTTTTGAAATCTATAAAAGTCAATATTAATTTTCAATCTATATTTTTTCATAGAGCTCAACCAAATTTAATACATGGCATAGGTTATCTTTAATACATCTATTAGGTTAAAAAACCCCACACCCTTCTGATCCATTCCTATCCAGTTAGCTAACATCTTTTAAAGTCTTTCAGCCATGATTGATACAAAGATCTTATAATAATTTTTCAAGAGGGAAATCAGTCTAAATATTTTTGGTTCAAGTTTATCTTTCTCTTCTTTCAAAATCAAGGTGATGTGGGCTTCCAAACCAAGTCTTTGGAATATTTCCTTCTTGAATTCTATTCATAGTTTCCATTAATGGACCTACAAGCTGGTTTACAAATGTCTTATAATACTCTGTTGGGAGACCATCCAGCCCAGTGCCTTCTCAGTCTTAGCTCTTTTAATTACCTCTTGAACTTCCTGTAATGTTATTTTGCCATTTAATATATCCCTTCATTCTTCATTTAATGGTTGAATTAGTAAAGATTTTAAATAATTTCTTATTTGTCTATCTTAATATTGTCACTCTTATATCATTTCTGATAGAATTCTGACATAATCTGTTTCAAATCATCCTGACCAACACAGATATCTTCACCTTATCTCAATTGTGTAATTGCTTTTCTTTCCTTCTGTTTCCTTAATTTATAAGTCAAAAGTTTACCTGGTTTGTTACTAAACTCAAAGTATATTTGCTGACTATATTTCATTTTCTTACTAATTTCTTCTGTCATTATTAGTGATGTTTGTTTTTGAATGTTCTTAACTTTTTCTAGTATAGTCTTGTGTGAGGGGTCCATCTTTAGTTGAGTCCTTTTATCATTTAAATCCTTTTGTAAATCATCCATCTCTAAAGTTTTCTTCAAAGTTTTCTTTTCCCCCCCTTTCATAAAAAACCCTTATCACTGCCTTGGAGGCTTCCCAAATAATATCCATACTAGTATCTTGTGTTTTATTTTCTAAAAAATAATTCTTTAATTGTTCATCCCCCTCTCTTACCACTTTTGTGTCCTTCAATAGTAACTCATTCAATCTCCACGTAAAGTCTTTTTTCTTATAATCCATTTCTTATAACCCAATATGGCATTATGATCTAACATCAAATTAGGCTTAACTTCAACTGAATTCACCTTCATAGATAAAGTAAGCAAAATAAAAAGCATGTCCAATCTTGCCCAGATGTGGCTCTGAAAAGAAGTATATACTCTTGCTTGATCATATTTCACTCTCCATACATCAGCTAACGAGAAGATATCCATCATACACACACACACACACACACACACACACACACACACACACTTTGGGCAGTTTCCCTTGATTATATTTTCTCTCTTTTTTGGCAAATCTATAACTCAGTTGAAGTTCTATAACTCAGTTGAAGTCTCCCATTAAAATCAATCAGTCATAATTTAAACCTTACATTTTATTAATCACATCTCTAAAAAGCTTTCCTTTATTTTCTGTTGGAGTATAAATTCCTAGCACTAAAGTTTTTTTGCCCATTATATCCATCTGTCCAATATAGTGAAGTTTAGAGTCACTGAGTATTTCTTTAGTCTCATATTTGCTTTTAATATAGAGTACCACCTCTTTTCCCCTGTTAGTTGATGCTGACACATAGCAACCTAGCTTAGTTTTCTTAATTGCTATTGTCTCCTTTGATCTTAATTTCTTGTAAGAAGTTATATCATCATTCAATTTTGACAAGTAATGAAATATTTTCCCCTTTTGATCACATTATTTAATCTTTTTACATTCCAGGATAAAGCTTTTATATGTCTACTCATTGATAACTAAGGGCCTCGGCAGACGGCTAATAGAGCCGTCTTCCGGGCCTGGAAGAGGAGGGGCAGCTGCACGAGCGGTGCCCCTTCCTCCTCCTGAGGTCACCCTCGGAGTCGCTGGCCCTTCGCATGGCCGGCGCTCCGGGGATGACCTCACGCTGTGGCATCCGCACGCGCCATGGCGTTTGAGTCAGGGAAAGTGCGCCCGCCGCTTTTAGGGAGCACTTTCCTTGAAATCTAAAAGGAGTGCCAATTTGGAGCTCCTTTTAGATTTGCCGGAGGTGCGCCGCGGTGCGAAGGCTGAGCTCCACCGGCACTCCGGCCTGCGGTGCACGGGAAGCTCCCGTCTGCTTCCCCCCTTTGTCTGCACTTTCATCCTCAGAGTCACTTCCTAAGCTTTCTTCAGTATTAGTATTATCTTCTTCTTCTTCCTCTGCTTGTAATTGTTCTTTGAGATTTTCTTCCCTGGACTCTAATTCAGATATATTTGTATTTTTCTCTTTTTTTCTTTTCCTCCTTTTCTATTGTTAACTCTTATCAATAGTTCTTTCCTCCAAGCCTTCCTTCCTTGATTCCTCTCTTATTTTATTCAGTGATTTCTTTCCTTCGTCCTTATTTCTATGTTCTCTAGATTCATCTACATCTTTTGTTAGTCTTTAAATTCAAGCCCCCCCTTCTAAACTCATTCCCATTAGTTTCTAGAAACCTCTTCACTTCCTGGACTGTTCCAATTTCCCCTTTCTTTTTCTTAAACCAAAAAGTTAGTTCTTCCAAAAACAACCATCTATAATTCAAATCATTTCCCACAAGTGGCTTGTTAGAAAAGCATATTCTTTCCTTTTCTTCAAAACTCCAGAAGAGATATCTTTGAAAATTTGTATTTCCTGATCTTTGATTCTTAAAGCATATTCTTTTTGTTGTTTCAATATTAAATCCTTTGTACACCTCCTAACAAAAGAAATCACAATATCCCTCAGTATCTTTCCCTTTTGGGCTATTCTAGAATTCACTCTGAACAACCTATCCACTTCCATTTCAAAGAAATATTCTTCTTTCCCTACACAGTCTGCCAAATTTGGGATGAGATCTGCATATAGATTTTCCTATTCTGGAACACCTCTTAATTTTAAACATCTTTCCCTTTGCTTTGTGTCATTCATCATCTTTTCCTCTAGTGTAACTACTGTTGATGTTGGATTTCCATTAATTTTCCTTCCAATTGTTCCTGTCTGCCCTCTAGCTTATCAACTTTAGTCTTAATCTTAGAAAATTCTGCTGATACCCTATCAACAGAGGATCGCATTGCTTTTAATTCTGTTTTAAGTTCATTTCTAATTTCAACCTTAAAATCATTCATCTCTTGATTTAGATGATCTATCCATTTGCCTAAATCATTTCTTATTTTTAAAATCTCTTCTAGCAGCATCAGGTTCAAGTCAAACATCTTAGCCTGTTCCAATGATGGTCTTCTCTGTTGTAGTGTCTGAGGTTTTGCAGATGGATTTCTTGTAATTATTGACATTTCTAAGATATTACTTATGTTAGTACTACTTATTCTGCAAAGATTCAACTTAAACAATTCAGTACAGCACAGTGGTTTAATAAAGTTCAGTAATTAAAATTGGTTTCCAAATAAGGAGGGGAGACTGGCATATATTACTAATATTATGTCGAGACCCAATCAATTGTATAAATTCCTATACTGCCTAATTTAAAATCTTATTTAAACCATACAGTTTAGGGATCATCAAGCCAATATATGGTCTTCCTAATTAGAGAAAGAAAATAATACAACAAATCATTGATCATGATATCATTAACTAGTAGCACTAGTTCCAAAAGCCAGCGTCAAGTTAGGAGACTTGTTTCAGTTCACTTTCTGGTTGTTAATATCTCAATTTCAATTTCAATATCTCAATTTCAATAGTTCAATAGTTCATTTCAATAGTTAGTTGAATCATCAATAGTTCATTTATCCTAATTTCACATATATATGTCAAGAAAAAGAGTGAAGAAAAAGAGATCCTCTAAGGCAGGGGTAGGCAACCTTTCCCCTTTAAGGGCCGAGGGACTTCAGCTCCCAGAAGCCTCAGCCATGTTGGCCAATAGTCCCATGTTGGCCAATAGCTCCTGAGATTCTGGGAGCTGAAGTCCCTCGGCCCTTAAAGGTTGCCTACCCCTGCTCTAAGACTTTACAAATCTATAGGGTCCATTAAGGTTAACAAATTGATAATATTTCCAGTTTCTCAATTACTCAGGATTTCTTCTCCCTCCCTTAACTTAATCAAAACCCCTTTTCTTTTCATTAAGGTTCATCTAAAGAACTTCCCCAATCTCTTTTATTCACAACTATTCAAGTTGTTACTACAGAAAAAAGAAAAAAAAAAGTCAATCACCCATAAAAGATCCACATGTGTTAGCTTGGTTATTGGTAGTTCTTATAATTCCTCTTTGTCAAATGGGTAACAAAGAGGTTCCGTTCTTTGTTTCAAACCTTGCATCACACTACAGTCCCCACGCTCATACAGTTACAATTTCTAGCTTGCCGCTGAGGTTCTGATGTTTACTTTCCCATCCTCAAGTATTCACAGCCTTTCAGACTACCATTCCCACAAGGCTCCTGCTCCATCATCAAATGTGCACACTTCTGGGACAATCACACCTCAAGAGCCACCCAGAATCACTCTCGCGAGTTAAAGTACCATTCAGGAAGCAGAGACCAAAGCACTTTATTTTTGGCTATCTTCTTAAATGTTTAATCCTATTAATTTGTGTAATTTAAAGTCATGATATGAATATTAGTTGTCGATTCCTAGCTTGTTCTGACCTTACTCCACTCTATTTAGGTTCGAATATGCCAATATCCCATTGGGGTTTCCAAGCGTATACAATCAGTTTTTAGTAGCAGTCAAAAATTCAATCCCACTTCAAAGTGTCACAATAACTCACAAATTAAAAGCTGAATTAGAAGTTGGTGGCATTCCTAGCTGCTCTAAGGCAGCAACCACAACACAGCTGAATAATTCCTGGTTCACCTCTATTACTCTGCATCTGTTCATCTGAGTAAGAGGCATTTAATCCTCTTCTCCAACTTCCACACCAAAATTCCCTCTGAGCTCCCCTTACCAGGGAGGCAATTTAACTGCCAAAGGCAGCATTAAAACTGTGTTGGGTGAGAAATCTTCTTTGTGGGGAACCCCCAACTCAGAAGATGTCTTGTTGGTTTGCCATAGCCAAATAAGTCTAAAACATACTAATAATTATATCACAAGGACGCCACAATCCGTATCAATCCATGACCCTCAGATTTGCATTTGCAGCTATGACAGATGATATGCCGTCATCTTTTCATCTTCTGAACTGATATGTATCTGAAGACGCATGCAACTTCTGTAGTTTTTAAACTTTGGTTGTAGTCCAAATGCTTATGGATGTTTTTTTGAGGGATTCTGGAGGCCCAGCTATTTTAAATGTTCACCCTGGTCCCCTTACAAGACTGGAACAATACTTCCATGAAACCCAGCAGCTTGCTGAATCTTAACTGTTCTTCATGCCTAACTTACAGACATTTGGTACTTATGGACCATGTTCTCAACTGGACAGCTTCACTGAGTTTTATCTCACTGTAGGGGGGTTACAGACTGCCAGAAATAGTGCAAATTGAGTCCACTT
>JAIPUX010001880.1:115922366-115934521 GCA_020142125.1 Phrynosoma platyrhinos
GTGATTTGCATGTTAATCTGTGTATTGTTCTGTTGTTGAATGGCAAAGTTTCAAGGTGGAAGGATATGCGAGAAGGGTTAGTGTCTATTTAATTAGCGCTCCATTGTCTGCTGGGAAAACCCCTAACCCTGGGTAAAGTTCATTTGCATGTGCTGAGTGTTGATTTTGGTGTTTTTCAGAACTGGTAGCCAAACTTTATTTTCAGGGTTTCTTCTTTCCTGTTGAGGTTGTCCAGGTGTTTATGGATTCCAATGGCTTCCCTGTGCATTCCGACCCGATATTTTTGGCATAGTTCAGAATTTCAGTGTTTTCAAATGGCATCTTATGCCCAGGATGGTTTATGATGCGTTCTGCTACTGCTGATTTTTCTGGCTGACCAAATCTGCAGTATCTCTCGTGTTCCTTGATTCGTGTTTGAACACTGCATTTTGTGGTCCCTATGTAGACTTGGACATGTCTATAAATGTATTTTATTTTTACCATACATCAAAGGAGTCACAGATAGAATAGGGAAACTGATGAGGAAACACAACCTTCAAATGGTCTACAAACTGACCAAGAAAATCTAGGAAATGCTGCACTCACAGAAGGACAGGAGAGACTCTCTCACAGCTGCAGGAGTTTACTGTATACCATGCAGCTGCTGACAAGTCTACATAGGGACCACAAAATGCAGTGTTCAAACAGAAATCAAGGAACACGAGAGACACTGCAGACTGGGCCAGTCAGAAAATATATATATATATATATCCCACTCACTTCCATGCCAGCATTCTCTGAAAATGCCAGCCACAAATGCTGATGAAACATCAGGAATAAACTCTTCTAAAACATGGCCACATAGCCCAAAAAACCCACAAAAAACTATGGATGCCAGCCATGAAAGCCTTCAACTTCAGATCCAAGCTGTGTCAGGTAGCTTGCCATCTGGGTATCCATTGTCAACGCTGATACCTGGACCTGTTCCAAAAGTTGAGAAAGTGGCATCTTTGAACAGTATATTGAGATTGTGTAGGTTACCACCTTGAGGCTTTGGTTTAAGAAATAGAAAGGAGTGGAAATGGTCAGGTCCTAATGAGAGGGAGTGTGGCATTGTGGTTGGAGTGTTGGACTACAACTTTGGGAGGCCACTTGGCCATGGAAACCCACTTGGGTAAATTATACTCTCTCAGCCTAAAGAGGCAGGCAATGGCATATCTCCTCTGAAAAAAATCATGCCATCCCATGATAAGGTTACCATAAGTCAAAGCTGACTTGAATAAGTGTGTAGCATGTAAACTGAGGGATGTAATAGTGTCACTGTAGTCTATTTTTGGTTATTCTAGCCTGGATTCTTGTGTCCAGTTCTGGCCCCACAATTCAAGAGGGATATGGACAAGCTGGAGTGTGTTCAGAGGAGGGTGACCAAAATGGTGGAAACCACCAAGCCCTCTGAGAAATGGCTTAGGGAGCTGGGTATGTTTAGCCTGGAGAAGAGAAGATGGAGAGGTGACACGATGGCCATTTTTAAATATTTGAAGACACAATAGTAAATCCAAAGTAAAGCTTTGGATTTCCTATCCATCCTACTTTCCCAACCACCTCCTTTCTCAACCACCATTAGAGTGAATTCTCTATATAATTCCATCCTAGTTACCTCTTACTGTTGGAATATGGATGGGATATGCAGTCAAAGTGGAAATGTACAGATGTGTGAAAAATCTCTTCTGAGAAAAGTTTCTAAGCAAACAAAGAAGATTCAGCCGGCAGGTGGTTTGAAACCAAAACAATTTCACACTGTTTCATTTCTGTTTCACACTGAACAGAAATAACAAGGACATTGAGCCTGGGAAAGCTTTACTTTGGATTTACTATTGTGTCTTCATGAAAAACTGAAGCTTCTGGGAGAATGCAGGGAACAGCACTTTCAGGATGGCTGATGAAAGGAAGCATTCCAGGATCTGTGAGCCAGTCTTCTGATCTCTGCTACATCTACTTTTACATCACATAAGCAACACTTACATATTACTTTCTTGCTTATTATTTATATGACTATAAAATTCATAATGACTTCATAGATCGGAGAAATAGAGTGTGTGGGGACCATCAATGGCACCAAATGCCCCATCATGCTATTGGAGAGAAATCTGAAAACAAAAGCTCAAAAATGATATTTTTGTTCTCATAATAACATGATTGTGGCAAGATCAAGGCAAGACTGAGGCTCATGTGATATCAATTGAGCCCCAAAGAAGGAAGCACATAAAAGCTCCAAGGGTGTGCTGCTTTTTCCACAACCACAAGCAACAAAGATATGAGATTTTTTTAAATAACAACTGAAAATAACAAGAGTAAGTGGGAGAGAATTGAGACTTGAGATTTAGAAGACACCTGGAAAATATCTGGAAGCTCCGGAGCAGTTCTAAAGAGGAGGAGGAAGGAAGGAGACTTTAAGAAAGAAGAAAAGGAAGAGTAATAACAACACTGAATAAAAATTTTGCATCCTGCATTCTACAGCATTTGATTAAATAGCAGCAGAGAAAAGTCAAACCTTTGAAAGCCAATCGCTGGTGTGAGTATTGGCTGATAATGACACTTTGTAATTTGTAATTTACAACTGTTAGTAACTGGGGGCAATCTGTAAAATGGTGTTTACAAGGAAAGATTATAGAACTTTGGGCATTGCACCTTTATCTGGCATTGCTTCCTCAAGAAGTCAAAAAACTCAAACAATATCCAAACAAAACAATCAAACAAAAATTATGAGTACACAGTTTCTTACCAACCGAAAAAGTGAAAAGGGGGAGGTTGTTGAAACAACCACTCAAACTCTAAGCTCAATATTGGACTGGTCACTGAATACAAAAAGTACCTCCTGTGGCTTTAACAAAGACAACTCTTCTGTTAATCTTGCAATGGAGTTGGTACTAGGATAATCAATTTAGTGAACCATTGAGACAAGACATAACTCAAAATGATAATATAAATAAGGAAGATCTTCTTTGCCAGAATGATGTAGTAACTGATGGCAGCTTACCACCTGAAGGATGGCTACTTTTGATAATGAATGATATTGAACACATTAAATCCTTCTTGTCCGAATGTTATACACTTTTAACTATATTTGTTAAAATCTTTAAGGAGTCTGCCATAGGGTCTGATGATAAAGGCATGGTTATAAAGCTTTGCAACTGCAGGATCCAAACTGAAAAATCAATGGAACAAAACTGTCATGTTCCTATGTAGCCATAGAAACCTGCCAGCCAGTGATGTGTATATAGGGGGGAAAAACAGGGATGATATGATATGATATGATATGATACGATGCATGAGGATATGAGATGGGACTTTGAGTGTCATGATTCTATGAAGCTCATAGGAGTCTGACCACAAATGGATGATGGATGTAGTGAATTGAGGATGGAGATTGTGAATAATTGACAGGAAATCTGGGGCAGATTTATAGCTGTGGACAAGGGCTGTCTTCCTTTCCTAGAGGTTGAAAGGAGATGAGACTGGAAGAAACTAACTTCAAAGCCCTCTTGATATGGACAAATATACAAAGGGAGGGGCAAAGGAGGGGATGGGCAAAGGACTTTTAAACTGTCATTTTGCTGAGAGATATTCAGAGTTGAATCTAAACTGGATTGGAGTAGTTTGTGTGTTTTAAGATCCAGAATAAAGCTATAGTTAATTTTTACTATGATGCTGTCCTGGCTCTTCAGGTTTTTAACAAAAACAAGGGGTGAGCAAGAACAATTACAAAAAGTAGGGGTAGCACAGTTAAGAAGACTGTTAAGAGAACCAAAAATATCAAAAATGCAAGGAAGTCATGTATAAGAAAACTGAGTTTGGTAAACCTTTTGTACTATTAGATAATATTTTTGAGCAGAACAAGCCCAAACAGGAGAAGTCCAAGCAAACTGTGATTAAAACAAGTTACTGTGATGATGCTACGTCACTTACAGATAAGATATCTGCTGATTGGTAGTTACCCCATGTAATACCAACTCAGACCTCTGAACCAAGCATGTAAGATCCTTGGTCTGAAGTTCTCTCAAAAATAAAATTACCCCAGGAAAAGCCTACAAATAGCAAAAGTTGGAAAAGTTGGAATCTAGTTTTAAATCACAGAAAGTGAGTTCTTTCTAATTATCCAAAACCTAAGGGCTTCTTAATGTGGTATGCATGTAAATTGCATCTTCTGAAAATTTTTGAAATGGCTTCCCCAGATGTACTCATTTTAGTAGCTGTAGCTCGTGTGGAATATCTATAGTATAATTATATACATGCTCATGCAGTAGTTACTTTCAGTGAGTGAGGCTAGGCCAGATGGGTGCATGAGCACAGAGAAGCACTCTATGAAAGTTGCATATTTGTTTCAAGGTTTTTTGAAACTTTGACATTCCCTCAAGCTTTAGTGGCTCACCTCATCTCATACACAAAAAATTGTTCAGATGAGGTGAAAAGTAGTTCAAAACAATCTAATCTCAGCTCCCCTAATGAATCCCTTCTCCTCCACAAAGATACTAGAGCACAAGGACAATTTAGGTGTAAACATGTTTGGACACAAGCACATAAACTTCTTATGAGAGGATGGATTTCTTTGAAAAGAAAGAGGTGATGCTGTTTGACTCCTTCTTGCCTTGCCTTTAGCTGCCCAAAATGAAATTGTGACAAGACTAGAGTCTTTGAAAAAACATTTGATAAACATGCAAACAGGACAAAACGAACCTGTTAGAATTCAGGCAGCACATAAAGAGGCTATGAATGATATTGTAAACCACCAGGATACTATTGTAAAATTGCTGCTGAAATAAATCTGTCAGTAGATAAGTCTGAGCAGAGTCAGATCTGGTGTAATTCAATTTCTACAATACCTAATGCTAATTCTGCGAAAATCGTCAAGCCCACCAGCTGACTAAACATGAGATTTCTTGATGAAGAAGAAATAGGACCCACAGACAAACTAACAGAACAATCATGTCCCCTGGAAAATATTCCATGTCCAATAGTTTCAAATGTGAGTAGAATGAGCCCAACCTTTAATGTGATTGACTACTTGGAGGATGAAACAGATATGCGGAGCACACCCACAGAGGTGAAATACAAACATATGACATTCAGGGGTAGCTGTGTTGACCATTTAGCAAATTCAAACAAAAATCCCCCAGTGATACCTTTATTGGCCAATCAAACTGTACAATATACTTGTTGCAAGCTTTCAAAGATGCAGAAGCCCATGGAGCTTTGAAAGCTTCCAACAAGTATATTGTGCATTTTGGTTGGCCAATAAAGGTATCACTGATGGATTTTTGTTTGAATTTACAAACATATGAATTCAGCTCAACTTGTGCACCCTCTATGACAAAATAGCATTCAGACCAAACAGAAGTCCCTGGGAGAATCTCGATCCAATCTGATAAAAAAAAAAAACACCCTGCAGTGATTAAGTCTGATCCTTGTGTAACGCATCATTTAAAACCCTCAGATCAAGTCTCACTATATAATGACCAGTGACAAAAAATTACCAAGGGAGAGTCTCTTAAATGTCCTGGAATATTTCTGGCTGGAACAATAAGAAACTAGATGTTTCATTCCAGAAATATTTAAAGCAGTTTGATATCATTTACCTCCAGAAAACCTGGTCTACTGATGAAATCTGGCTTACTGGCTATAGAACGTATTCAGTCCTGGCAAAAAGCAGTAATTGTAAGGGCCATCCAAGGGATGGTCTTGCATGTTGTGTGGCCACCTTGCTGAAAGTTGAATCCTATTTGATAAGCATTTTAGGTCCTTGAGCTAAGTTTTTCTTAAGTTGGGAATGATCTGTTATGCTTAATGTTCACATTCTGCCTCAAAATTCCAAGCATTATTTTGAAAATATTTGGAAACAACTAGAAGAATATTTACTCATATTTATTCTTTTCTGCAATATTCTCCTAGAGCCCTCAAAAGCCTACACAAGCCCAACAGTGTATAAGAAAGGATGGCATCATCAGCATATAATAAGATGGGGATATCTTTACATGGGGTAACTACCAATCATTACTCATAAAATGGGCCTCACAATATTTGCTCTCCATTGAGAGTAAATATTGTGAGGCCCATTTTATTTTAATGGGAGACTTCAATGCCCGGATTGGTCCTAACTGGAATACTTTGGCCCAGACTATTCATTTTCTACCACAAGATCCTTTACTAATGAGACACAGACAATCCAAGGATGATGGTATTAATGCCCAAGGGAATTTATTTATCCATACAATTTTACTAGTTCTCTTAAATGGCACTATCTCAGAGGATCAGAAGGGAGAGTATACCTTCTTTAATCATTTGGGAGCAAGTGTGGTGGATTTTATGGCTGTCATACCAGCACTGCTGGGACTGATTTCATTTTTCAACTCCTATCCAACTTCTGATTATCAGCAAACAAGTTGACTGCCCAGGAAAGGTTAGGAATAGTCCAGCCCATATTCTCAACTCAAGCAGCCTCCAAATGCCGTATAAAATGGGCAAATGTGAATCTGGCAGCCTTAGAGTCTTTGCTGAAATCTGAACAAATTTTAAAATTGAAAGACATATTACTACAATCAAATGATGCTGAAGAGGCAATTAAGTGCTACTCCAAGATAATCTTTGCATTCCAGCCTCTTTTATTTTATGAAGCACAACAGAACAAGAAATGGAGCAAATCTAGAAATTTCAATCCTTGGTTTGATGATAAATGCAGACAAACAAAAAGGAGTTACAAAGACAGCATAAAACCATTAAGAATCTAAATGTCATTCTGCTTCCTAGCTCGTTTGTAGAATTGCAGAAATTTTATAAAAAGTTGATCCAAAAGAAGAAATATGCCTATTCTCTAACACGATGGTCCATGTTGGAACATTCCTTGGTATGCAATGATAGATCCAAATTTTGGCGTACCATTTCTGTTATTCAATACTCTCGGGATCCTTATATGGACAATGTAATTTCTACAGATGAATGGGAGAGGCATTTTTGCTCCATCTTTTATGATGAAACAGCAAGATCACCAACTCCATCAGAAGAAGATTCAACTTTACCAGATTGGCCTCCAGTTTCCTGTAATGAAATTGTGTCATTAATTAAAAGACTTAAAATTGGAAAAGCACCTGATATGAATGGGATACCACCTGATTTTATAATACAGCAAGCTGATTGGTGGATACCAGCATTAGCCACCTTGTTTACACTTATTGACAGAACTGGAAATTTCCCCAATGATTGGTCAATGGTGGTAGTGGTCCCTATATACTAGAAGGGCTCTAAATCTGATCCTAAGAATTATAGGCCAATTAGCCTTGTGGATGTAAGCTTTATGCAAGGCATTTACTGGATAAACATAAGACCTGTGTGGCCTCAGAAAATTTTGGCTGAGGAGCAAGCAGGTTTCTGTTATGGCAAATCAACAGTTGGCCATTGTTTTCTTTTAAATCATTTAGTCAAAAAGTATACCTTTCCACCTTTCTATTCTTTTTCTGCAGCCTTTTTGACTTCAGGGCAGCTCTTGATACTGTATCACACCCTCGTTTGTGGAATAAGTTGGCCCTTTTGAATACTGACCATAGGTTATTAAAGAGAATCCAGCAACTGTATAACAATTCCAGTCTACACATCAGAACAAATGCTAGTGGCAGTCTCTAAGAAACCATTCTTGTCAATAAGGGTGTTCATCAAGGGTGCCTGTTAGCCCCCCTTTTGTTCAATTTATATATTAATGACATAATTTCTTCTTTATTGGATGCAACTTTTTTTCTTCCCACTTGAAGGATAAAGATATCCCCATCTTATTATATGCTGATGATGCCATCCTTCTTTCTTATACACTGTTGGGCTTGCGTAGGCTTTTGAGGGCTCTAGGAGAATATTGCAGAAAAGAATTTCTGGAGGTTAATTATTCAAAAACTAAAATCATGGTGTTTGGAAGGAGAAGGCAGAAATACCAATGGCAGCTTAATAACCAACAACTGGAGCAAGTTAGCCACTATAAATACCTAGGGGTGACATTTCAGGACTCTGAATGCTGGTCTACACACTTGAAATTTATTATAGCATCAGCCAATATAATAGCTAATGCTTCCAATAATTTGAGATACCAGTCTTCTTCTGTTGGTATTAGCTTTTTTCCCCCAATACTATCACTTTAGATAAACTTACTGCAAGTCTTAAAAACAAGGATATAGGATGTATGGCCAGAACTGGAGATAATAGGGGAAAAAAAGAGGATGGAAAATTACCTAAATTATAGCAAGATCATAAGATAGTAATAAAAGCTGACAACTTTAAAAAAGCTGACAACTTAAAAAAAGCTGACAAATTAAAAGATACAAGTGATGGTAGAATCACATAAGGAAGTACAGAAATATTGAACATTCAAGAATATATAGATATAACAAAGATTCTAATTTTGACATATATACTTTATTTTACCTTATTAATGAGATGATAATGTTGTAAGAATGAATTTATATGTACATTAGTATGTACGTATATAGGTATGTTTGTATTTGTATTTGTATGTGTTTTTGTATGTAAGTAGATGCATGTATATGAAATAAAATTTATTAAAAGAAAAACAGCTAATGCTATTTTTTTGATATGCAGCAGGTTCTGATGGTAGGTTTATGTTGCCATTCCTTGAGCTATACAAGAGTAAACTACTGCCCCAGTTGTTGCATGGGGCTGTTTGGGTCCACTCAAATATGGCAGTTTTGGATTCAGTACAGCATAAGTTTCTAACAAGATCTCCGGATGTCACCAGATCTTACCACCAAGGAATCTGCATGCTGTTCAGTTAAAATGTTGGCTTAGAAAACAGCCATTTATTATTGGTTCAAGATAATTTTTCAGCTAGTTTCCCCTTTAGTTGTAATGGCTTATGAAGAAATGGGTCCAGACGCATGGGTTACAAAAATCTGTTATCTGATATCTATTTTGGGATTTTCAACAAACTACTTGATTGCAAAAGGCTATAATGGGGTCTGACTAGAAATTGCAAGGTGTTTAGCTGATATTGATTTGTAGTTAATTTCTGCATTAGTGGATAAATGTTGTTTGGTTACTTTGTATAAGAATTTCACCATTTATCCTGGAAAAATGCCACCTTATTTAGCCTTTGCTTGTTCATATGATCTTAAGTTCCTTTTCATTAAGTACAGATTAAATACTTTGCACCTAATGGAAGTTAAAGGGTGCTATGATGCCTCTAGTAGAAAATGCCCATATGGCTGCAGAAAGATGGAAGATTTGTATGATTTTCTCCTGGAATGTTCTTTGAATTCGAACTTGAGAGCCCAACACCTTGATCCTTTTGGTGTACATATCAGATATGCTGCTCCCCCCCCTTTTTTTTTTTTTGGCACGAACTGATTACGATGTGTTCTGTTGTATGGCCAAGTACATCAAGTTAGCTCTGACAAAAAGAGAAACCTTTAAATTGTCTAGTGTCAAGATATGATCTCAGTCTAAATTTGTATGTTTTATTACCAATTTAATTGTCCTGTTTTATCTATGTTTTAATATAATATTGGATTGTTTTATGGTTGTATGCAAAAGTCTGGGTCGCTAATGTAAATAAACTTGAACTTGTAATTATCATATATCTTAATTCTACCCTTTCCTTTTGCAGGTAATTTAGCAGCGGATCCCAATCCCTCCTGTCTTTCTCTCAGGAGTTTCCTCTCAACAAACATGTAAGTTTATCTATCTCAATGTAATCTATTAGTTTATTCAGCCACACTTTACTGTCAGGACATTCTTTTTTCCCCAGTTCCTTGCAAATAATGGTTTCCATTAATGGACCTACAAGTTGCTTTACAAATGTCTTATAATACTCTGCTGAGACCATCTCAGCTTTACCTGGGCAGTATCCTTCTGTCATGGAAATGTCATCCACAGCCACACCACTGCGGAAGTCTTCACCCCGCACACCTTCCAGGATTATCTACAAAAAGTTAACATCTCCAGTCAGTTCTGCAACAGGACAGGACTCTGATGAGGTCTGCAATAGGCCATCTCCCTTACCTGCACCCTTCCCATTTGAGTGAGGGTGACTTCTGCTTTATTCCACCGGTTGCCCTTGTTCCCAATCTGATACCAAACCAGCTCAGGAGCTCCATCAGCAGAGACCACATAAACATGCAGAGCCATTGTGCGGGCCATACCATACATGTGATACCAAAAGCGGAAGCAATGGGGCCCATCGAAGGTGCAGGTGGGGCTAATCAGGTGTGCCACGTCTCCTGGGTAGGCATGGTTGCTTTCCAGGTAGATAAAGTAGCCCTCTGAAAAGGAGAACCAACTGTCAACACAAGGGAACTTGCAGAACATGGGAAACAGCTGGCCAGACTGAAAGGAGCTTGATTTTCTGTCTGTGCAGAAAAAGAATGACATATTCCTATGGCAGAGATCTATTTGTCACAGCCTAATTCCTTACCTCCTGTAGTATGATCATAAGAGGGTCCTGTAGTTGTTGAGGACGTTGAGCCCTTGTGTCGTGTCCAGTCAAAGCTGTCAGTATCCGACTGTGTCCAGGAACAGAAGTCCAGGTCAAAGGAACAAGAGAAGTGACATGGAATGGAGAGACCTGAGGCAGGGACAGAAGAGATTTGATGTGAATGTTGGCAGGACCACAGGGCTTCCAACTTCAGATGTGCAAGGGTATCCTCTCTGCAAATATCCATAAATTGAATAGATACTACTGGTCCCTTCTGGACCTTCCCTTCAAATCTTGGTTGAGGTGCACTCAGAGTGAAATGCTATAGTATATAGAGTCTCTTCTGAGTAAGCATTTTCTGCATGGTTCTCCAGCTTTCTCTTTCCTCTAGTATAGACCATCCCTTCCCCTTCCTCTTACCCAGGGACCGGCAACCTACGGCCCGGGGGCCGGTTAAGGCCCCGGGCCCCGGACTTACCAGCCCAGGCCGAAGGTTGCCACTGTCACTGCCACCGTGCGCCACCATCGGGGTGCGTTTTTGGCCATGCTTGCTGTGGGCGCCATTTTGGAAGTCAAAATGGTGGCTGTGACGCGTTTGCACATGCGCAAATGCATTACGGCTGCAATTTGGACTTCCAAAATGGCGGCTGCGACATGTGCCATGGCGGCTGTGGCTGCGCGCGCTACGGTGGCGGCCGCGGTAGTGGCCGTGGCGGCAGCGTGCGCGGAGGGGTCACGTACGGTGGGGGTGTGTGCGCGCGCGCCGCCATTCCCCCCCCCCCTCGGTCCAGCTGAGACCTGGGCTACAGGAGACCGGCCCAGGTCTCAAAAAGTTTGCCTGTCCCTGCTCTTACCAATAGACTCCATGGTGCAACCAGACTATCCAGAATGGAAGAGGCAAATGCACCAACTGTTATTCTTATTAATAAGAAATTAAAAAAAAATTCAGAACAAAGTCCAAGAAGTTATTTTATGTAATGTTAGTCAATGTCCTTGATATGGTTGTAAGGTAAGGGGATGGTTGTTATTGATTGGTTATGTATGATTGTTGTGTTTGTGTCTTGAAATTTGTTTGTCATGTCTTTAAATATATTATTAATAAAAATTTGAAAAAATATTTGAAGGGGTGTCATATTGAGGATGGAGCAAACTTAAACCATTTTAAATAATTTAATCAACATGAATCATGTAAGCAGATTAACAGCAAATAAAAACAATGGCTTGCTTATTGCAAGTCAGTTTTAAAACTAGTTAAAGCACTTTAAAGCCAGGTAAAAATCACATCTGCAGATTGGGGTGAAACCATGTTCTTCAAAGGGATGATATTCCACATCCAGATGCTACAGCAGAGAAGGCTCTGCTATGTGTTTTGTCCACACTGAATGTGACAAGAGAGAGCCCCTGTACACCTCAATCAGGTAAATATGGGGAGAAGTGCTGCTTTCAGTAATGAGGTCCCAAGCTATTTGGAGTTTTAAATGTTACCATTCCTTTTAATTCAGACTGGAAGCTTATTGGCAATCAATGCAAATATTTCTACTACCCGTGGATACAGTCTTGTCTGACCCCTTTGTCAATTGATAACCATTCTGTTTCTCTGTGTTCTGTGCTGACAGTAGCCTCTTGTCCTGAGTACAGATTCCTCATCAGTACTATCAGATATGTAGGTACTTCCATGTCTTTAAGGGCATTCCATAGCCTTTCATGGTTTATG
>JAIPUX010001880.1:115975469-115988505 GCA_020142125.1 Phrynosoma platyrhinos
ACCAGGGCGCTCCAAACGCCCTGGTCTGCATCCCCCCTTTGTCAACTCTGGAGAGCTGAGGTTAGGGAAGGCAGATCTGTGTTCTCTGAAGAAGAAAGGCAGAATTCCCAAGCCTGTATAAAGGTACTGGATATTGATTTCTTTGTATTTGTGTGCTTAATGATTCATTGAGACTGAACCTGCCATGCATACCTTTGTAGCTGGGTTGACATATTTTATCTGTTGGGAGTGCTTTGATTGTCTATTCCTGCTTGGCAGAGGGTTGGAGTGGATGACTTTTGGGGGTCTCTTCCAACTCTAGGATTATATGATGTTGTTTCCAAGGGTTTTGGGGAGAATCCCTTTGGTTTGAGGTTTAGGCTTGATTTGACCAGCCCTGCTGCATTTCATGCTTGCAAAAGCATTTTGATCCCTGCTGATGTTTTTTATGAAAAAGTCTGGTGACTTCAAGGCGTTGTGATGTTTTGCCCGGTGGAGGGAGAGGAAGTGCACAGAATAGAAATCTCCCTTCCACTTCCCTCAGTAATTGAATTACACATTGCAGAGTAAAGGTCCATTCAGCCTTTCCTTTTGCCTTGCAAAGGCAAGCAAAGAAAGGCAGTTCATGACTCTCTGTTTGGCAAGAAAAAGGCTCCAGAGGTGCCAAGCTGGAACCATGTTCTAAAGGGGAGTGGAGACCACCCAGTTGGCCTGGCATTTGTGCTTGGCATCTAGACTTGCCCGCTTCCAATCCCTTTTAGAGATATTATTAGGTAGCAGATAAGTAGGGTTTCCAGATCGGGGGTATCTCTAGCCCTGAGATTTCAGAGCCAAAATCTGAAACTGAGGGATGGTCCCTGGGGGGATGTCATGGGGAGGGCACTGGTGAAATCATAGAGAGAAGAGATTCCATTTCAACATTAGGAAGAACTTCCTGAGGGTAAGAGTTGTTTGACAGTGGAAGACACTGCCTTGGAGGGTTTTGGAGTCTCTTTCTTTGGAGGTTTTTAAACAGAAGCTGGATGGCCATCTGTCACAGAAAGGATTTGGATTGGGTCTTCCTGCATTCCAGGAGGAGGTTGGACTATATGACCCTTGGGATCTCTTCCAGTTCTAGGATTCTGGGGTCTATGAGACTATCTTTGAGACCTCTATGAGGCTCATCCCCTACAGTGTCATTCGCCACAGCATTGTATTTCTACCTTGTTGTGTGCCTTCCAAGTCATTTCTGACTTATGGCAATCCTAATGCCATTGCCATGAGGTTTTCTTGGCAAGATTTGTTCAGAGGATATCTTGTAGTTTTGTACTCCTTCATTCCTTTCAAGAGATACAGTGTCTTGGAAACATATAGTTTGATGTAACTATAACTGTGAACGTTCATGTTATTTTGCTTTCTTTGTTTAAATATTTCTTTTGAAAAAAAACAAATCAGCTACAAAGTCCAAAAATGTCCAGATAATAATAAATTTGGACATCTGAGTAGAAGCATCAACCTAAAATCCTGGAATGAAAATCAAGGACACTTGGATGGGATTGCCATCCCATATGGTGTCCTTCTTCTGTTCACACTGTAGTCATGTTGACAGCTTCTGATCATTGCTGTCTGGAAACATTTATCCAAATGCTGGAAATGCTGTTCTGAGGCCAAAATCAGGCATGAAGTCTAGGTTTTCATTGTGGTTTGGTTATTGCCCCCTCTACTCCTGTATTAGAATCTACTTCCTTCCAGCAAGTATGATGGGATAGCAGTCTTTGCACTGTTGCTTCACCTGCCCATGTGCAGATGAAAACTCTGCCTTTGAGACACAGAAGAGTGCTAAGAGGTACTACCTGGCAGGACTGTTGTGAGGGAGCAGATTTACTAGGAAGCTGTTGCAAAGAACCTATATATGTCCTTTTAAGGACATAGGCTTGTAAGACCAGTCCAGGTGCATCATTTCTAATCACTTTGGAGGTAATTATTATTCTCTTGGTTTCTTTGGGCTCATCTACATGGGCCAAAACCCCCAGTTATCACCCCCATTCTCAGGGCGACCCATCTTGATTAGATCATAGAATCATAGATGCATAGAGTTGGAAGAAACTCCAAGACCCATCCAGTCAAACCTCCTTCAGCCATGGAGGGACAATCAAAGCACTCCCAACAGATGGCCATCCAGCCTCTGTTTAAAAACCTCCAAAGAAGGAGACACCAAAACACTTAAAGGAAGCATCTTTCACTGTCAAACAGCTCTTACCATCAGGAGGTTCTTCCTAATGTTTAGGTGGCGTCCTTTTTTCTGTAGTTTGAATCCATTGCTTCATGTCCTGGTCTCTGGAGCAGCAGAAAACAAACTTGCTCCATCCTCCATGTGACACCCTTTCAAATATCCAAACAGGGTTATCATATCACCTCTTAAATTCCTCTTCTCCAGGCTAAACATACCCAGCTCCCTAAGTCACTCCTCATAGGGCTTGGTGATTTCAAGACCTTTCATCATTTTGGTTGCCCTCCTCTGGACCCACTCCAGGTGATGCCTCAATAGAGGGTGGTAGAGTCTCCTTTTTGGGAGGATTTTAGGTAGAGGCTGGATGGGCATCTGTCACAGGGAGGGTTTGGATTGGGTCTTCCTGCATGGCAGAAGGGGGGTTGGATTGGATGTTCTTGGGGGTCTCTTCCAGTGCTATGATTCTGTAGTTTTATGAATCCATAAAGTGTCACCAGACAACGCCTGTTCCAAGCCATTGTGATACTATGTTTTGTCAGTCTGTTTGGAATTACTCCCAGATCTTGCCACCAGAATCTCAGTTGTTTTCTTTTCCTGGAGGCCCTGTGTCTCCCTTCAATATTTCATAAACTTTCTCACTTATTATCTTGAAGGGGGGCCTTCTCAATGGCTGCTCCAAAGTTGGAGAACTCCCTTCTCCTGAAGGTCCAGTTGGCCCCTTCTCTGCCTTCTTTCTTTCGGCAGGTAGACCTTCTTATTTAGGGAGGCATTTGGTTTTTAATACATTGTGTCTGATGGAGCTGTCAATGGGTGTCTGTGTTGTGCTTCTATTTTATTATGTTTTTAAAGTGTTTTAATTTGTGTTTTTTTAAAAAAAATAGAACTGCAGTTTGATTGTGGTTTAGCTTTTGTATTAATATTAATAAAGAATATATATATATATATATATTCTTTAAAAGTTGTACTGTGTTTTTAAATTCAATCCCATGCTGGGAGAAAGGCAAGACAGAAATAAAATAAAATAAAATAAATTCAGTTCTGGTGTCCCCTAGGATGTTATCATCATCCTCAATATCATTGTCATCCTCTTCCTCTGTTTGTTTGTACCCCAATGTTTCCTCAATATTGGGACCCAAAGCAGCTTATGAAATTTAAAGCAAGTGGAGTCAGAAACAGTTGACAAAAATGCTACCAATAACATGCGTTTTGCAACTTAGTGAACCGAAGGGCCAAAATCTCCTTGATGATTTAAAAAGACAGCTCCAAGATCTCAGCCAAGAAGAGAAGCTTGCCAGGTTGTGTCCAGGGGCTGCTTCCAATGCAAGCATCAATTGTGTTGTCAACAGTCTAAAGTCTGTATTATGGTGTTTCATTAGGCCAGCAGAAGGCACAAAATGCTCTATGCTCTCTTTTGAAGCCCACCAGCTTCTTTGCCAGGTTTAAAAAAAATATTCTGGGGAGGGAGAATGCTGGAGCTCTTTGCAGAAAGAACAATCTGAAGTCACCTTTTATGGCGGGAAGTGACAAAACTGGAACAAAAGCAGCAGGAGAAAAGAGGAACCAAAAAGCATGCAGGAATATCAAAATGCAAACCTGGAACATCAACACCATTCCTTTCCTTGGGAAGCCAGGGTTATGGATATGGCATGCTCTGGTTGGCCTGGTAAACATTTCCCCTCTGTCTGTATGTTGGATTTTGGATATTGTTAGCTGTCAGTTCAGCTACCCCTGTATGTATTAGGTGCAGTAATGGTTTGAGTGTTGTACTAGGACTCTGGAGACTAGGGTTCGATTCCCAGCTTGGCCATAAAAATCCATTGGTGACCCTCGGCAAGTCACAGTGAGGCCTGACCGAAGCAGAATAGAGTGGCACTATTAGTTCCCTTGACACTTTATTTCTATTGATGCAGCCTAGAATTGCAGTGGCCTTTTTAGCTGCCGCATCACACTGTTGGACCGTGTTCAACCTGTGGTCTACTAGGACTCCTAGATCCCTTTCACATGTAGTCTTGTTAAGCCAAGTGTCCCCCATCTTATATCTATGCATTTCATTTTTTTGCCCTAAGTGCAATACCTTACATTTCTCTGTGTTGAAATTCATTTTGATAGCTTTGGCCCAGCTTTCTAATCTGTTAAGGTCATTCTGAATTTTGATCCTATCCTCTGGGGTATTAACTGTTCCACCTAATTGGGTGTCATCTGCAAATTTGAGAAGCATGCCCCCTATTCTTTCATCCAAGCTATTGATAAAGATGTTGAATACCACTGGGTCCAGGACAGAACCCTGTGGCACCCCACAAGTCACTTCTCTTGAAGATGAAGAGGAGCCATTGCTGAACACTGGGTTTGGCCAGTCAGACAGAAATCAACCTAACAGTTGCATTGTCTAGCCCACATTTTACTAGCTTGTTTGCAAGAATATCATGGGGGACCTTGCTGAAATCAAGATATGCTACATCCACAGCATTCTCTTTGTCTACCAAGGTAGTAATTTTATCCAAAAAAGGAGATAAAGGGCCTTTACAGACTGCCAGAAATAATGCAGCTTGAGTCCACTTTAACTGCCCTCGCTCAGTACTAGGGAATCATGGGAACTGTTGTTTATTGTGGCACCAGAGCTCTCTGACAGAGAAGGCTCAATGTCTCAGAAAAAACTACAGTTCCCATGATTCCCTAGTACTGAGCAAGGGCAGTTAAAGTGGACTCAAGCTGCATTATTTCTGGCAGTCTGTAAAGGCCCAAGATTAGTCTGGCATGACTTGTTTTTGAGACACTCTTGTTGACTTTTTGCAATTATGGCATTCCTTTCTAAATTCTCACAGACTCTTTGTTTAATGATCATCTGTTCTAGAATCTTTCCTGGTATTGATATCAGACTAACTGGGCAGTAATTGTTTGAGTCCTCTTTTTCCCACTTGTTGAAGATCAGGACAACATTTAACCTCCTCCAGTCTGCTGGGACCTCTCCTGCTCTCCAGGAATCTTCCACTCTCCTTTCCTTGTTGCTGTTGTGTACCTTCGGGTTGTTTCTAACTTATGGCCTAACCTTCTAACGTACAAGGGGGTGTCATAAAGCTTTAATTATCACCTTTAAATTTTTTTGACAGAAAGTTTGTTTTGATTAGTTGTTAGCTTATCTCTATGTAGTCACCATCCAGATTTATGTTTTTCCCAGCATTTCTTGACTCTCCGAATACCATTATTGTAGAAGTCTGCAGATTGTGCCTTAAACCACTCTTCCATTTCATGAATGACGTCAGCTATGTTGTCAAATCGGCAGCCCAAAACAGATTTTTCATTTTCGGGAAAAGAAAAAGTCACTTGGTGATGATGACACTGACATAATTTCATCAATATACCATTATAACTTCTGGGTGACAATTATTACTTTACGATACTTCCTTATAAATCCTATCCTGGAGTTTTCCTGGCAAGATGTGTTCAGAGGTTGTTTTTGGCATCTTCTGAAATAGGGTCACCTTAGGGTTGCCATAAATTGGAAATGATTTGGAGGCACACAACAACAATAAGACTGAGAGAGTGTGACTTGCCCAAGGTCACCAATGGGGTTCCATGGCCAAGTAGGGATTCGAGCTCTGGTCTCCAGAGTCAGTCCAGCACTTAGACCACTATTCCACAATGGTTCCCTTCCCCCAACTTTTTAAACAATACATAAAAACCAGTTATTTATGAGATTAACATATTGTGACACCCCGGTCTCTTAAATACTTGACATTTACTCTGTCCCCAAGAAGGAAGGCACCAGTATGAGCTTGAGCCAGATGTAGGGATGTGTGTGCATGTTTGTGTTTGTACGTAACGGGGCTGTGATATTCAGACTCCTCCTGAATATCATTTACTTTATTTAATATCATTTACTTTATTTAAAAAAAACAACAACCAACAACTCATATCCTGCTGTATATCTGAAGAGATCTCAGGGCAGTAAAATCACCTTGTCCAATTTAAACAAGGAGGAAATTATTTAAACAGACTCAAAACATAATCATCCCGTTAATCAAGTCATTTTAAAACAAATTAAAATGGCTTTAAGATGACTTAAAACTGTACACATGTGTAGATTTGCATAATATCAATTAGATCCCAAAGGCTTCCGTGAAAGCCATGTTTTTAGCAGGGGCCAATAAGAAGCCAGTGTTAATTTGTCTTTTTGGCAGACCATGATATCTGTAGAATATGCCTCATTTGAGTGCCCATGGAGTTGCTCTTCCACATATATGCCTGAGTAACCAGTCTCTGGAGGTGTGGACTGGTACCCAGGAGTCCAGGGGCAAGGGGTTCAAATGGACCCCCTCGTTGTGGCCACTGCAGCCCACTATTTTGGCCACCTTGTCAGGGCATGCAGAATCAGGAAGTCCTCTTTGGGATGTTGCCCTATTCCATGGTGTCCCCCTTCCAAGGATAATGGTTGCTTTGTCCCTGCCACCTGGTTGTTAAAGAGATGGAGGCAGATTCACTTGGATTTAGACACAGACATCATCAAACCTTTACAGTCCTTCGATGACATGGATGGTGGAATACAATAATAGAATCCTTTAAATACAATATACTATAAGGGCTCTAGGAATACAATAATAGAATCCTAGAGTTGGAGGGGACTCCAGTCCAACCCCATTCTGCCATTCAGAAAGATACAATCCATGCACTCCCAATAGATAGCCTTTCAGTCTTTGTCTCCTCCAAAGGAGACTCCACCATCTTCCAAGACACCAGCATCCTCCATAGTTAGAATCATAGTTGGATGGGATTCCAAAGGGTCATCGAGTTTGACCCACTTCTGCCATGTAGGAAGACACAATTAAAGCCCTCCTTGTGACAGATGGCCATCCAGGCTCTCTTTAAAAGCCTCCAAAGGAGATTTCAACCCCCTCTTGAGACAGCAGATTTTTCCACTATCAAACACCTCTTACTGTCAGGAAGTTCTTCCTAAGGTTTAGGTGGAATCTCTTTTCCTGTAGCTTGAATCCATTGCTCTGGCTCCTAGTTCCTGGGCACACTTATTAAATTTGCAGATGACACTACATTAAGAGTAGCCAATACCCCAGAGGACAGGATCTAAATTCAAAATGATATTAATAGATTAGAAAGCTGGGCCAAAGCTAACAAAAATGAATTTCAACAGAGAGAAATGTAAGGTACTGCACTTAGGCAGAAAAAAAAATGAAATGCAAAGATATAGGATGGAAGAAACCTGGCTTAATAACAGTACATGTGAAAGGGATCTGGGAGCCCTAATACATCACAGTTGAACATGAGTCAAAAGTGTGTTGCAGCAGCTAAAAAGGCCAATGCGATTTTAGGCTACATCAACAGTAATGTAGATCGAGGGCAGTCATAGTCCCACTATATTCTGCTTTGGTCAGGCCTCACATGTAATATTATGTCCAGTTCTAAGCACCACAATTCAAGAAGGATGTGGACAAGTCGGAGTGTGTCCAGAGAAGGGTCACCAAAATGGTGAAAGCTTTGGTTCTTGCAGGAAACTTGTAATTTGGGGCTTGGACAAGGTGGTGGGGAGAAGGTGGGATCCATTTCTCCTTGCATGCACATAAGTAAAGAAATCTACTTATGTATTTACTGCACTTATTCAACTATCTTTATCCCACCCTTTCATCATGAGATCTCAGGGCAGCCAACAGATCAGTCCGTATGAAGAAGTTAAATAATTTATAGCTTAAAACCAATGAATCATTTAAGCAAAATATTGATCAACTCAATAGAATAAATCAGTTTCTTTTTAAAAGGCTCCCAAGATCACTAGACATCCACTTATAGTGTGAGAATGGAATAGAGCCCAAAGCATACGGTGTAGGATCACAGCATCAGTTCCCGGATGTTTATGGAGGGGGGAAATAACCCAGCTGGAGTTACACCTGTTGATGCCAGTCAAAGGCTGTGCCCATGAGCATGCCACCCATAACACTGGCAGCAGCTGGGCAGGGCACGAAGGCTCCCTCTCGTTCTTCGCTATACTTTGGGAAAGAAATCACAGAACGATTCCTACTATCCAAGCTTCCTTCCGTGTGAGATCCAAACTTCCTTTGGCAACCTGCAAGGATCAGACTTTGCATGCCCCACATGGGGCAATTCCATCCTCCTACATGATAAAATTACGATTCTGGGAACCAGTGCTCAAATATCCCATTGCTCAGCCATGGAAAGCCACTGAATGACCTTCTGCGAGACACATATGCTCTCGGCCTCAGAAAAAGGCAATGGAAAACCTCCTCTGAACAAATCTGGCCAAGAAAACCCCAGGATAGGTTTGTCTTAAAGTCACCATAAGTCAGAAATGACTTCAAGGCACACAACAACAAAGTATTAGACCAGTTGGCTGAAGAAGGTGAGAGGATTTTAGTTGGGTTTATTAACTTTGTAGCTTGAAGGGACTTTGTCCATAGGTCAAGCTTCGCTAAAAAGTGGTGTCCCCTCTGCTGTGTGTCTCTCTATCTGAGAGAGCACTTCATGCATGCTCAGGGGCCCTGAACTTAACATGCACAGATGGTCAATCCAATTGATAGCCTTCATAACTGTAGATTAATTGTGATTAATTTGGTTGTAATTGATCAGCTGCATCATTCTTCAGGGAATATTGTTATGGGATTTCCAACTTTTCTTGAAACCTGGAGCCTTTCTTAGCCGACAGTGGGCAGAACAGAATGTAAAAAAGTTCCTTTTTTTTGGAGTACAACTGGCTGGGTTACTACGGGAATTGAATTCCAAGGAACTTTTCCTTGCTCTGGCTAAGAGCCCTTATAGTTGACTGACTGTTGAACTTAAATTAGACCCATTCAATCCCTCCTATTTTAGAAATGCAACCTTTCTCTCTCCCTCCCTCCTTCCTGTGCTCTGTTATTTTAGGAATATGGTTTTGTGACAGTATTTGTTGTCATTGTAGAAGGAGCCATTGTGCCTGTTTATGACATGTTTTATTAAAGATTTATTTGCTCTGGGGAAGGCCCCATTAGGATGGGGAGGCTGGCATGTGAGGTCTGCTTGCCTTCATAGCCGCTACTGCTTGAAATGCATTTGGTTTTAAAATATGACAAAATACAAAATCCACAAAAAGCAATACCTTTTTTGGCCAACCAAAATGCAAAAAAATGCATCCTGCAAGCTTTTAATGCTTCACTGCCTCTTCATCAGGCAAAGATGTTAAATTTTTTCCAGTGGAAGAAAAGTTGTTCAACAATGCTAAAGTTACAGATCTATTTTTTGGTTTCAAAGGCTTTTAAAGCTTGGAAGGGATGTTTTCGCTGCAGAGGAGAAGCTGGAGGACCTCCAATGACCCTGCTGGGCTCTGGCTGCCCTTCCTGCCTCTTTGCTTGGCTAAAAAAGAGGGGGATTAGGGTTGCCAGAGTAGGACTGTCCCAGAGCCCAAGCCAGAGGGCTTGTGATGGGTCCTGATGGCCACAAGGCTGATGTTTACTAGGGGTAGCCCCTGGGGACCTCACCAAGTGGGAATTAATCATGAATCACATGTTTTCCAGAAGAGGCCATTCAGTTTTTGTTTCTTTGAAAGACATTATACACACACACCCTTCTCAAGTGAGAGCCAGCAGTTTGAGTGTTGAACAAGGATTCCAGGAGACCTGGGTTCAAATCCCTGTTTGGCCATGGTAACCCTCTGGGTGATTTTTGGGTATGTCACATTCTTTCAGCTTCAGAGTAAGGCAATGGCAAACCTGCTTGGGATCTGGTTAGCAGACTCCTGATAGGGTTGCTCTTAGTTAGAGTCAACTTATAGGCATATAACAATAATGTTATCTGGAGGATCACTCTTTGTTGTTTTTAATTGCCATTAAGTCAACATCAGGTTATGATGACCCTATGAATGAGAGAACTCCAAGCCCCCCTGTCCTCAACATCCCTTCTCAGGTCTTGTAGACTCAGGGCAACTTTTGTGGCTTCCTTGGTGGAGTCCATCCATGTGCAATGTGGTCTTCCTCTTTTCCTCTGTCCCTCTGTCTTACAAAGTATTATTGTCTTTTTCCAATGAGAACATCATGTCATGATATGTCCAAACAACAACAACCTCAGTTTAGTCATCTTGGCCTCTGGGGAGAGTTCAGGCTCGATTTGCTCTCAGACCCATTCATTTCTCTTTTTAGCATTCCATGGTATCCATAGAACCCTTTTCTAGCACCACGTTACCTGTGTTATTCATTGCCATCAAGTCAACTGCAACTTATGGTGACCCTATGAATGAGAGACCTCCAAGTCATTTTGTCATCAGCATCCCTGTTCAGGTCTTGCCAACTCGGGGCAGCCATTGTGACTTCCTTGATGGAATCTCTCCATCTGCAATGATGTCTTCCTCTTTTCATCCTGTCTTCTACCTTCCCAAGCATTATAGTCTTTTCTAGTGCACCATATCTTCTCATGATGTGGCCAAAGTATGACAGACTCCGTTTAGTCATCTTGGCTTCTGGGGAAAGTATGATTCTATGTTCTAGGACCCATTTGTTTGTCTATTTGGCTGTTCCCAGTAGCCTCAGCACTCTTCTCCAGCACAGGCCAAGTGAGTTGTTTTTCTTCTTATCAGCTTTCTTCATTGTCCAGCATAGAAACTGGAAATATGTGTCGCTGATGATGTTGTTGATGATATTTTTATCATTGTATTGAGTCATTTCACTGGCAGGCAATATAAAAACACAACAGAATTTTTAAAAAATCATGGTCTGGAAGCAGTTGTAACACTCAGGTGAAAGATGAGGAGGTGTCTTTGTTGTATCTGAATGTCTTGCATTCTGGTTCTCTCCATTTGCAGTTTAGAATGGCTCAGTCCACCAACTGCCTCTTTCTACCACTTGTGCTGCTGTTTGCACACTTCATGGTGCAAAGACACACACACAGAGAAAGACACACACAACCACTGTGCTAAATCATCCCACTGGCCCAGTTGTTCAAACCCAGCTCCACCCAAAGGAAGTCATAGTTTAAAACATGGAAATGGTGATCCTTCATGTGTTGTTGGACCACAGCTTAGCAATGCCAAGTGAAAGATAGAGTTGGGATCCTTTACTTTTTTAAATTTGTGTAGAAGACGTCATTTCAGCAGGTGTTGTTTATCAGGCAGGCTTCACTTGCACAACCATGAAAGGTACCAACACCCTGGTTTGTATCAGCAGCTGTAATCATTACCTTTTGGCTGGCCAGTCTGGAACTGATGGGGAGTTGTAGTCCAAAATCATCTTGGGGGCCATACGCTCCCCACCTGTGTACTAGAAGAAGCAGGGCTCTCTATTAACTATGGAGACCCAAGCTGCCTTTATGTTTCTGCTTAGCATTGGGGTGTATGAGGAGGGACACAAGGAGAGCAGAAACCATCATTCTGTGCATTCCTCCATCTTTTCCTCCCACCTTTTCATGAGCTGCAGAGGGAAAAGAAGGAAGATGGTTCTGCAGAGCAGCAGGTCTCACTTTTCCTCCTCTTTCTGTGCTCTCAGCCCATGAATTAAACAGGAGCCGAGATATTAATATTTGAAGGTCGGCTCTTCCCTCACTTAATACTAGCATGCCCAGCCCTAACCCCCCTGTTTTCCCGGGGCTTATTAAGTTGTTGTTTTTTCAATTTGCAACCCCTAGCAGCCTTGCACCATCTGGTGCACAGACATGCAGGCTCGGCGGGGGGGGGGGGGGGGGGTTGGATTAGGAGAGAGAGAGCAGCCTTAGCTGGGATCCAGCACTCTTCTTGGCTGGATCAGGGCAGAGGAGGCTTTCTTTGGTAGTGTGGATTTTTATGAGAAGGACGTGGCAGCAGTAGGTGGAGATCAAGAGTGTCACACCCTCCCTGAGAACGGATCACCTTCCCAATCTGCTAGAAAAAGTGGCAGAAGGGGGACTGACCTGGTTCGATCCATTGGCCAGCAAGGGTGCAATATTGTACCAGTCTGTTGCTTATGATCAAAGGCCACTGAGAAACATGCAAAACAAAGATAAAGAAACACAAGCAGATTGTGTCTTGTGCTTGTGTAGTATAAATCTACTCTCACAAAGTTACATGGTGGCTGTGCTACTGGACCCTGTTCCTCGATCCTGTTCCAGGACCCCTTCGTGCAGGGTGACCACATATCCTGACCGCAAAGGAGGACAAGGCACCGCAAAATGTAGGACATTGCAAAATGAAAGCTAAACACACTAATATAAACATATAAATGCATGCTTCTTACTCAGGGACAAAATGGAGGACAGTTTGGAAATCTTTCTGGTCAGAAAGCTGAAATGTAGGACATGTCCTGGAAAAAGAGGGTGTCTGGTTACCCTGCCTCTGTGGATACCAAAATCCATGGATGCTCAAGTCCCATTAAATACAATGCCGTAGTAAAATGGCATATCCTATATAAAACGGCAAAATCAAGGTTTGTTTTTTGGAATTTTTGTTATTGTTGACTATTTTCACATCATTAATGGTTGAATCTGTGGATAGAGAGGGCCGATTGTACTGGCATTGTGCAACCAGTGGTATCCCTACCTGTGCATGTGCTGATCTTCCCCTCATGCAATGGGGAATAATGCACAGGGGCTGTTTCTACAGTCCCAAGGAATCAAGTGGTGTATGAAAGGTTTTGAGGAAGACTTGCCCACCATTTTGCAAGAATGTGCAAAATTCAAGTGCCATGGTCACCCTTGCAGAACTCTGCTTGTGCAGCTGTAAGTAACATGCATGGACATAGGAGCTACCAGCCACTGCTGGGGCTGATCCAGAAAGTCTTGCTTGCTTACCTGCAGCCCCAAAAGGAGAGTTAGGTCCAAAACACGCTGCAGAAATTATCCAGTCTGAGACCGCTTTAACTGCCCTGGCTCAATACTAGGGAATTCTGGGAC
>JAIPUX010001880.1:116018297-116042731 GCA_020142125.1 Phrynosoma platyrhinos
CATGGCAGGGGGTTGGACTGGGTGGCCCTTGTCGTCTCTTCCAACTCTCTAATTCTGTGACAAGGATCTTGCTTTTGATTGTCATAGCCCTGCTCACTGTCATTCTCTGATCACTCCCAGTTTCCTCTGAGGCTCAATACAGCTGCAGGCTGTTAGGATAGGTTTGAAGAATTGGGGCAAGAGACAATATGTAATTAAGTACAGGTTGAGTCTCCCTTATCTGGAATTCTGAAATCTGAAATATTCCAAAAACCAAAACTTCTTTAATGGGTGGCTGAGACAGTGTCACCTTTGCTTTCGGATGGTTCAGTATACACAAACTTTGTTTCATGCATAAAATTATTAAAAAATATTGTATAAAGTTAGCTCCAGGCTATTTGTATTAGGTGTATATGAAACATAAATGAATTTTGTGTTTAGACTTGCATCCCAAAATATCTCATTTTGTACGTTTGCCCATTGGGTGACCTTGGGCATGACACATGCTCTCAGCCTCAGAGAATGGCAGCGGCAAACCCCCTCTGAAGAAACTTGCTAAGAAAACCCCATGATAGGGTTGCCTAAGTTAGAAATGACTTGAAGGCACACAATAACAACAACAAATGCAAATGTAGGTATTCCAAACTAAAAATCCAAAATCCAAAACATCTCTGGTCCCAAGCATTTTGAATAATGGAGACTCAACCTGTATTCTTAACTACTTCAGTGAGATAAGATCTCAGCAATGCTTTTTTGCAAAAACAAAACTATGACCAGGATCCTACCTCAGAGATGGAGTGTAACTTTACATGACAGTTGTGCAATGCCAACTTATTATTGAATTGTGACCTTGCATAACTTAATGTGTAACCAAATGCAACTATACATATCCATATATCCCTTACACATGCACATTCTCACTTAATGCATAGTCATGCATAATGGTATAATGTGTACAAATCTTATCCTCAACTTTCAATTGAGTATAACCACATCTGTTGGAGAACCGACACACTCATAGGATTCTGGCCCTTCTCTCTCTCTCTCTTTTGCACAAAAATGCTGTCATGAAGCATTTATGGAAGTGTCTCAAAATACCTCCCCCCCCCCCAAAAAAAATCATTGAAAAATTTGCACAACCTCTTGTAATCTTGCCTGGTGGAGAAAAGACTTCTGATATTTTTCACATTTGTGTGTAAGAATGACCTAAGGAAAGATTTGCAGTCCAACTCAGAGTGTTGATGCAGGCAAACTCGTGTTGATGCAGGCAAACTCATATAAAGAGAACTGTGCATTGCATTCATCTCTGTGTCAGCTGGTGGTTCTCTTGTCAAGAGGGCAGTGAATCTAATCCAGGTTTCAAATGAGCTCTTCAAGGTACTGAACCCTGTTCCTAAATGATTTTCAGCACCCCGTAGCGCCTTTAAAGCCAGCCAAAACCTGGAATAGGTTCACTGGCCAGCCTCTGTGGAGCTGTGCACACATCCCAGAAAGCACAACCCAGAATGGATCTGCCAAGTACAACTCTTGTCAAGAAGCAGAAAAGAAATGATCAAATACTCTACAAAACCCAGATTGCAAAACTGGCTTTGTGCTTTGGAGTTCTTTATGAGCTAGGTGATACTAAAAACAGACAGCTAGTTTCCTATGCATGTTTTACACACACAAACACACACACACATACACAGAGGCTCTCTTATGTCTGTGTTTGTACTTTGAAAATCCCTATTTAGTTCACATTTGTATCAGTGGAGTTCTGAAAATATAACTGTTGCACAAGAAATTGTGCATTCTTGGATGATGATTATTAAAAATCAGCATTAACCTTAGCTTTGTCATACCATAAGAATCATGCCAACCAAATTTTAAGACAAAACGTTGCAGCAATCATTTTTCAGAGTTATCCAATCTAAAAGATTAAAAACCTGATTTGTTAATTTGTGTGTGGGGGGGGTGTCTGGGGTTGGTGCCTCCTGAGGAAAATGTGATGCCTTACCTGTCCTGTTCTTCTGGAAATTCAAGACCCTACCAGGAGACCATCCTTGGATTTCATTCTGGCTAGTTGGGCTTGCATTGCCCAGAGATGCAAGTGGGATCCCAGCATTTGGTGAAGTTGCGCTAGCCAAGTGGCCCCCATAAGTCAGGGGTGGAATCCAGATGTTGCAGGCAGGATATTCCCACTGGAACCAGGGACCATGCCACAGGTGACTGCAAAAGCCTTTGCCAGCTCACATCCCTGGATTCACTGCTTCCATGGAGAGCAGGTAAGATGAGGCCCAATGCACTGATCGTCTGAGCTGGTGAGAAATGGTTTTGTAAGTACTTATATCCAGGTTCTCCACCTGGAGTACTGTGTCAAATTCTGTACAGTTCAGAATTCTGTATACTGACAAGCTGGGAGGTGTCCAAAGAACAAGATGACCAAAGATCTGGCAACCAAGGTTTATGAGGAATGACTGAGGGAGATGGGGATGTTTAGCTTGGAGAAGGCTGGAAGGTGGCATGATAGAGCCACCTTTAAATATCTGAAGGGAGGTTGTATAGAAGATGGAGCGAGCCTGTTTTCAGATGTCCTAGACAGATTTGAACCAATGAATTCAGGACATCAGGAATTCAGAAGGAAATTTTGACTAATACTAGGAAGAACATGCTGAAGGTAAGGGCTGTTTGGTCACCTGAGGTCCCAAAGTTGTAGACAAACTATTATCTAGTAGGAAGATCAGCACCAATATCCCCCTCAGCAATTTCTAGCTTTGGGCTTTCAGGAATTGTATATTGCAAGAGAATAAATGCACAGCTTTGTCTCTTCCATGTACTTATGATGAACCAGCATGATGTTGGAGGGCTGGATTATTTATTTGTTCATTGGATATATAGCCTGCCTTTGAACGATCACTGCATTTTCTTGGCACAGTTTGTTCAGAGGGGCAGTTGCCATTGCCTTCTTCTGAGGCTGAGAAAATGTGTTTTGCCAAGGGCACCCATGGTTAAGAAGGAGTTAAATCCTGGTCTCCAGAGTCGGCGACTACACCATGCTGGCTCTCACCATCCTATCTATAGCAATGCTCATTTAGAGCAGTTTAAAACAATATTTGAAACATAACAATGAGCATAAAGTTACAGCACCACTTATTGAAAGAACCTTACCAACCAGCTTACAAACAGAACACTTGCTAAATAAATATATATATTTGCTTGTTGACAGAAGGAAAACAGAGAGGGGCCCTCCCAACCTCCAGTGTGTGGCAGTTCCCCAGGCTGAAAGCAACCAGGGAGAATTAGGGCAGAGCCACATAGGGAGATGCAAGCTGAGAGCCTAGATCTTTACACTTTTGTCTCATAGGCTGTTAGTGACACATGCATGCGGAAGTCATGCTATGCATGTGGAAGTCATGCTATGCATGTGGTGCAAATTATTCACAAAAGCACCACAGTCAGATTTTTCTGATTGCAACAGAAGCAAAGTTCTGCATACAGCAATGTTGTACATTGTGACTGTGTATTGCAATTTTACATTGCACATTGCATATATGGTGCCCTGCTATTGACATGTGTTGTACAACATAGCTGTTCTGCATGAGGGTTGTGTAGTGTTTGCGGTGTATTTCTGCGTATGGATTTTTGGATTATGCTGAGGGAGTGTTGGACTGCATCCATGGAGTTACACCACTGTTGTGCATGAGTGGATTGCAACACTGTATAAGTTAATGTGCAAATGTGAATTGCATAATAGCAGTGCTCATTGCATGTGGAATGAATGATGCACACAGACATCTGAAAGGCACAATGGCACCACATGTGCCATGGCAAGGCATGTTCAGCTCTGTTCCACAACCTTCGATTGAATAAGGATGTTAGGCCACAGTAAAAAAAAAAATAAAACACACATAGAATGGCAACTTGTTATTGTTAACTGCTCTCGAGTTGATCCCAATGCATGATGACCCTGTGGATGAGCAATCTCAAAAAAAAAAACCCTGTCCTCCACTGTTCTGATCAGGTCCTGAAAATTCAGTCCCATGTCTTCCTTGATTGAGTCCATCCATCTGACATGTAGTCCTCCTCTTTTTCTACTGCCTTCCACCTTCCCCAGCATTAATCTCTTTCTGAGTGAACCCTGCCTTCTCATGATGTGACCAAAGTATGACAGCCTCAATTTGATCATCTTGGTTATTAGGGGTATTTCAGGCTTGATCTGTTCAAGGACCCATTTGTTTGTCTTCCTGGCTGTCCAAGGTATCTTCAGCACACTTCTCCAGCATCACATCTCAAAGGAATTGACCTCTTTTCTATCCGCTATCCAGCTCTCATATCTGTATATATTGATGGGGACTACAATGGATGATTTTAACTTTAGTGCTCAGTTGTATGGTTTTAGAATAAACATCTTTTGTTCTAGGGAACCTAGAAATGTATCTGAGCTAAAATCCAAAGCAGTTTCACCACCAACTGGCACAGGAGTGACCAACTGATGATGGTTTGGAGTAGTGTGCTGCTTGGTCATTCAAGGAAGCCTGGGTTTCCTATAGCCCTGTACAATAGCTTCAATCCTCAATGGTATCTCCACTGGTAGGGAAACGGGGAAAATCCCTTGTGAAAAGTGACTGCAGATAGTGCCAGTTAATGGTTCTGGCTTAAATGATCTTCAAGGGTCTTGTTCAGTATAAAGTTGCTCCAAATGCCAGGCAATCCTGCAACCATTTGTCCCTTGGCCAGGAGGCCAAGTAACAGGACTGTTTCCATCTCAACAAACATAGGGCCAACTCAGTGGGGAGATGCAGAGCACTTGCAGAATGACTTTGTCTCCAAGTGGGAGGAAGGATTGCATCTGCACTGCAGAAATAATGAAGTCTAACACTGTTTTAACTGTCATGCTTAAATGGAATTCTGGGATTTGTACTTTTGTGAGATATTAAGCCATCTCTGTCAGAGAGCTCTGGTACCCCACTAAACTACTAATCCTAAGATTACACAGGATAGAGCCATGGCAGGTTAAAGTGGTATCACTGCATTATTTCCACAATGCAGATGCAACCCTGGAATCCTATGTCCACTTGTTGGCAGCACAATTCTGAAAGAATATGGACAAACTGGAACGTCTCCAGAACAGCCAAGATGGTCAAAATACAACAAAATCCACAAAAGAATGATACCTTTATTGGCCAACAAAAATACAGAAAATGTCTGGCATTTTGGTTGGCTAAGAAAGATATGGCTCTTTTATGGATTTTGTATTTTGTTTTGCAACACAGCTACCTCTGGATATGTTTACAAGATGATCGAAGGTCTGGAAACCAAGCCTTAGGTTGAACAACATAGGGAGTTGGATATGTTTAGCCTGGAGAAGAGAAAGTTAAGAGGGGACATGATGGCCATGTTTAAATATTTTAAAAGATGTCATCTTGAGGATGGGGCAAGCTTGTTTTCTGCAGTTCCAGAGACTAGGGAATAGAGCAATGGATTCAAATGACAGGAAAAGGGATTCCACATCAACATTAGGAATAAGTTTCTGAAGGTGAGATCTGTTTGACCATGGAATGGGTTGTCTTGGAAGGTGGTGGATATCTATCAGAAGTGTTTTAGTCACATTAGAGTAGGGGGTGTTATGCCACAGGAATGAAAAAAGCAGAATTTCAACAGGATAAAAACATCTTTGGTCAATACAGTCAGCCCTTCATATCCATGGATTCTTATCCACAGATTTAAGCATCCACAGCTTGAACATATTAAAAAAAGATATAAGCAAATCTTGATTTTGTTATTTTATATAAGGGACACTATTTCACTATGCCATTGTATTTATTGACACTTGAGCATCCATGGATTTTGGTACCCATGGGGGATCTTGGAATCAAACCCCAGTGTACTTGCCACACAATGTTGTGTCTGTCCTGCTGCTGCCTTGCATTCCATTTGTCACTGCAGTGCACCTTTTCATTGACAGGCAAAACCCATCAATAACCTCTTAATCTCGCTGCTGTTCAATGATTCACGTGATAGGTCTCTTCCGCTGCAGTTTCAGTTCTCAGGCAGCCACATGGGGCAAATGGCTGTGATTTTGCTCCTCTCCCCCCTTTCCCTCACTGTTCCCAAGCAGGCTCTTTTGTTTTTCCGTTTATTTTGTTTTTTAAAAAAGTTTCATTGCATTGCCATAATTTTGCAATTGCAGTAAAAATAATAAAATAATAAAAATGAAAGGCATTCTGGGTATGGCATAGGGTAGGAAGGTGGGGTGATGAAAGCCATGTGGAAGAGAGATCATGGGACCATAGACAGCCAAAACAGTTCCTTAGCACTATTTCAGGGAAGAGTGATTACTAATATTCCCAAACCAGTATGTTTCCATTTCCTTAAACTAACCGGATTGTGTGGAGACAGCAGGCTGGTGTGATAAAGTCCCAGGTGGCCTTTGGGGCCACTGCTTCCAACTCTTCTATGATTCTGTAGGAAGGGTAGTTTATGCAGCCTCCTCTAGATAAGACTGAACAATGTGCCTTGAATGACCTTAATGCTTTTTGTTTAGGAGAGAGGCCCTTGCCAGGGAAAGAGCAAAGCATAGGCAGCTATAAGAGCATCTCTCTGCCTTTTCCCACATTTTTGTGCAAATGCTGAAATGATTCTGTTGGGCAACCAGAGATTTCCAGCTCCAGATGTGCATGGGGGGGGCTTCAGTCCCTTCCTTCCCCTCTCCCCTCATTAATCTTTTAAAAATAGAAGGTCAGAAGGAGAAGGGGAGAGAGAGAGGTTAGTTTTCTTTCCTACCTCAGCATGGACTTGGAGGGCAAACAGGGACAGACAGGAGCATCAACCTCCGAAGGTCAAGGAAGATGAAAGTGGTTTCTTCCCTACTTTGTAAAGCCTTATTGAGATGAGTCCTGTCTGTGTGGAACTTCTCTGGGCCCAGGAACAAGGAGAAAAGGAATCATTGCAATATCTTTGCACAAGATGCTCCTGGCAACTCCAAAAGAGCAGCGAGCATCAGACTGCATGCCATTGTGATGAACATAGAAGCCATACCTTTGATCACCATTGCAAAGAATGTATTGCAAAGGCTCAGGCAGGTGATGTTCTGTCCTCACCAGACAAGGTGTGCTATATATAAACCCCCATCTCTCTAAAATCTAAAGTACAAGGAATGAGCTCTGAAGATCAACAAGACAAAAGAAGGCTTATTTCTGTGCAGGAGGAGGAAGGTGATGACAAACCTCGCCGCTCTAACCCACCCCTATTCTGCAATATTTTTACAGTCACCCTCCATATCTATGAATTCTTTATCCATGGATTTAACCGTCCATGGCTTGAAAATATTCCAAAAAGGTACAAATTCCAAAAAGCAAACTTTAATTTTGCTATTTCGTATAAAGAACACCATTTCACTATGTCATTGCATTCAATGGGACTTAAACATCCATGGATTTTGCTATCCATGGGGAGTCCTGGAACCAAACTCCAGTGGATAACAAGGGCCTACAGTGTTTACTTATTCATTTTCAAGGCAAAAACTGGGAAGTACTTTCACAGGGATAGGCGTGTTTGTTCATTTGCCCAAATAATAAGGAAAAAAACTCAGTTATTGTTGGAGTCTTTTCAATCAACTATAGGAAAAAAAAATTTGGATCTTTTAAAATTAGAACTAGAAAAGCTGACTTGACATGGATGCCACACCTACTACTATGCCAAAACTTCTGCAGAACAATGCAAGAATGGCTGAGGAGGATGGGTTTTATAGTCTTTCTCCCTTGATGTCATGGAAAATCCATTCTAATTTGCCAGTGATGTTGCATTTCAGGATCTGCATTTTGTTGTTGTGTGCCTTCAAGTCATTTCTGGCTTATGGTGATCCTGAGGTGAACCTATCATAGGGTTTTCTGAGGCTGAGAGTATATGACTTGTCCAAGGTCACCCACTAGGTTTCCATGGCCAAGCAGGGAATTGAACCCTGACCTCCAGAGTCCTAATCCAATGCTCAAACCACTACATCACTCTCTGCATTTTACAAATAGAAACTTGAACAGGTTTTGCAAGTGGCAAAGTCTCCAGAGTTACTATTCTACAAATATTCTACAAATCCCCCCTACTTTAAAAAAAATCCGAACACACACACACACACAAAAACTGTTTTGTTCTTTGCTTACACACTGCATCTGTGTGAAACTGAATTGAAAAAATGGGTGGAGAACAAGGTGCATGAAGTGATCAGGCACTTAAGTGACAGATCTTGATGAAAATGAGAGATGCCCAATTTTGCAGAGAGAGGCCAATTTTGTAAGCAGAGATTTTTGACAAGGCAGCAGGCACAAATGAGTCTGGCATTGGTGGAAGTGGGTGACTGTGTTGGATTGACACTGGCACATTGGCACAAGAGTGGCTGGATTATCCTGTGGGTTAATGAACCAAGGAATTGTTAAATGAATTGTTGTTGTTGTTATATTTATTTATGTCCTGCCTTTTCCCCTGTCCAATAGAATCATCATAGAACCATGGAATCCTAGAGTTGGAATAGACTCCAAGAGCCATCCTGTCCAACCCTCTTTTGGCATGCAGGAAGGCACAATCCAAGCACTCCCTGCAGTGACATCATTAGGGAGATGCAGGGGGTTCAGATCGCAATGAGCGACACCCCAGAAGAGGGGTGATATCTGGCTGAGCACCCCCCACACACCTCAGAGGGAGAGGCCCAGGGCATCCCTTCCTCCCTGTCTGGCACAGGTTTACTTGGATGTAATGCCATGCCAAACAGGGAGATAAGGGTGTGCCCTTTTGGCCCTGCCTCCTTAAGCTCCACCCTAAAGCCCCCCCCCTCACACTGGGTGACACCCTGCTGTGTGATGCCACTGACTCCCAGTGACAGATGGCCATCCAGCCTCTGTTGAAAAACCTCCAAAGAAGGGGATTGCACCACCTCAGTAGTGGGTCATGGGTGGGTGGGTGGGTGAGGACCGCACTGGGTGATGCCCCAGAAGAGGGGTGACACCCAGATGAGTGCCCCCCCACTCCTTCCTACCACACGCCACAAGCAAAGAACCAAACGGGTTGAGTTGGGTTGGGTTGGATTGTGTTGACTTTTGTCTGTTGGGGGATCTGTACAGATAGAATATTTGCTCTGAGATAAATCCTGCCTCATACAAAAATTTTGGGAAGCTGTCAAACAAGAGTGTCATGAATATGGCCATCTGGTGCCCTGTTGCTGAGTTGGTTTGAGGTCAAGAGGCTGAGGTTCTACACCTGTGAAGTACATACCTGCATCATCTGAAAACATTTTGGTGACTCCTGAACATTGCTTTCAGCAGCACACAATTGAATTTGATGCATGCTGGAGATCCTTAACACCTTACAATGGTCTGAAAGAGGGGACCACCCCTAAACCTTCGAGCCACTAGGCATTACTGCAAAATGTGACCTGAAGTGTCCCTCTGAAACATACCTTCAGTTCAGCTCATATAATGGCTGATATCCTGTTGAGGAGACCCATTGAACCTATGGCTGAAAGGTGAATCAACACATAGGTAAATCCAGTGGATTCAATGGGTCTGCTCTAGTTGGGGACTGCTGGTGGAAAGTTGTCCAGCTGTACCAGGGTTTTTTGTTTTTTGTTTGTTTTTTTTAAAATTTCTTTGGTAGGATTTTCATAACACGTGTTAACAATGCTTGGCATGTGTCTTCCCAGATATCACCATTATCCTCCAAGAGGATATATAGTTTGTATAAATACATAAATAAATGTTAACATAATTTTATATATACTTATTTCTCTCCCTGTCCTAGCCATTTTACCAAATTTACATAAGATTGAACATACAACATAATCTACTGTATTTGTGCCTTGCGAAATGCATACTTAGTGCCATATTCTGCTCATGTTTGGCATTTTTTTTTTCCAGTACGGTTAGTGATGAATGAGCCAAATTAGTCTTGGAATCCAGCTTTGAATGAAGTGGTCACCTTTAAATATGAGAAGGGATGTGAGGTGGAAGATAGAATGAGTTTGTTTTCTGCAGCTTCTGAGGGTAGGACCCAGAACAATGGCTTCAGTGATGGAAAGGAGAGTCTAATGAAACATTAGGAAGAACTTAATGAAGGTGAGAGCTTTTTGACAGTGGAAGATGCTGCTGCTTTAGAGGGCAGTGGAGTCTCCTTCTTTGGAGGCGGTTTTCAGATAGAGGTCAGATGGCCATGTCACAGGGAGAGCTTGGATTGTGTCTTCCAGCGTAGCAGAACTCTCCAACTCTTTGATTCTATGTTGCAGGTGTGATGGCTGTCTCTTTCAGCCCCCCTCCCCTTTCATGGTAGGCCAAGGCAGCCCCCAGTAAACCCAGCCAGTCTTTAGCAAATGCTTCCTTCCTGCTTGTCTGCCTGAACCCCCAGGGACTGACTCTCCCAGCACACGCACATGCCAGTAATCCATGCAGTGGCTGGCACATTGGCCCCTGCCATATGGAGGCAATGGCAGGGAACTAAAGGCCAGCAGCACACACTGCTCTGCAAAGGCCTCTACCATGCACAGTGAATTACACATAAAACGCTGCAGAGAGGGACTCCATAAATGCCTTGTCATCTCCCATTAAAGTCAGGGAGAGCAACTTCATTGCCTGGTTTAGTGGCTTTCCCTGCCTGGCTGCTCCATCTTTGCCTTCCAAGGAGGAACTGCTTTCCCCAGGAACCGCAGGAGGCTTGGTGAATCAAGGATCCAGCTGTATTGAAAGAAATGCACTTCTGCCTCACACGCTAATAGATCAGGATCTGGACAGATTATGGCACCAGTTTGGTACCCATATAGTCTAAAATAGAAGGTGCCAGGTCACCTTACACTGTACGTTCCATTCAAACTGCATTCCTGAGCATATATTTTCATTACTCTCCAGGCTAGGCAACAGAAAATATGTTTACTGTATTATCTACATAACATATGTCATAGTTTTGTGTAGGGGCAGAGAGCTGGCAGAAGGAATAAGTGGGGTTAGGGGTTAAATTTAGTTTAGTTTAGGGTTATATTTTGTTGTTTCATTATTATTCTGTATGTTACGTGTGTAACTGAGTGATTTTGTTTTATATGTTTTGTGTTTAAACTTAATTTTTAAAAATGTGGACTTTTCTTAGAAAAAAACAAAACAAAACAAAAATAAATTTAACAACATAAAAATCAATCCTACTCCTGCAGTGGAGTGGCAGTTTTCACTTAGAACAGGATAAAGGGAAACCCAAATACTCCCAGATCTCCAAAAGAAAATAAAACACCCAAACAGAAACCAAACACAAATTTTAAAAACCCTGTTTTCATTATTTAGGTTATTTTAAACATTTCTGGGCCTGACCATTTGAAGATGACCTCCTTTATGCTACACCTCTTTGGTGGGGAATAGTGTGTTTCTCCAGATATTGTTGGACTGTAGCTCCCAGCATTCCCTGCCAAAGAGTGCCAGTGCCTCACAAAACTACAAATCCCTGGATTCTGTAGGATGGAGCCATGGCAGTTAAAGTGGCATCAAACGGCATTATTTCTAATGGCAGCTAAAGGGGTGTCAAAGTGCATTATTTCTACAGTGTAGACACACCCTTTGTGTAGATATCAACACCCTTAAAAACTAGCAAAGTGTTCCTCTTTCCCTTCCAGTGTTATTGCTCTATTCCCATGCAAATGTATGCAGCTTTAATTGATTGATCCATTGGCATAGATTTTTTTAAACAATGGGATGATAGCCCTGAATTTTTGAAAGGCCCTGTTCAGCAAAACTACAAAACTACCTGAGCATCTTCCCTCCTGCAAGGGAATGGGAGGATGGCATGATGATGGGAACCAGAGAAAGGAATGACCAAGGGGTGGTGCGATTTCTTAGGAAGGTGATTCCAAAATTCCTGACCTTGTTCTTCTGCTTAATTGTGATGTTTTCTCAAAAGGTGGATCCTGACTATTTATTTTTCTGTGCTACTGAAGGCTTGGTCTGAGACCCTGCCTGGGGTTGTGTAGCATACATTGCCACATGTCAATTTATGCATTAATTGTGCTATGCGACCCCTTGTTTTGAATGGCAGCATTGCACAACTGAACCACGGCTGCTGTCCTATTAGTGTTCTACACAGGTAGTTGTATTTTTATTTTACTTTTTTGACTAGGGCATTAATGTTTGTAATTGGTTCACAGCTATATAAGTGGCATTCCACAAATTCAGCCATTGCACATAGGACTGCAAATCCAAACAGACAATTAAATGTGCAGTGCAAATACATGTGCCATGTGCAAAACAGATCTGCAAGCACACAATGCTCAGCCAATAATTATGTTAAAAAGTGTGTGGAGGCTAACTTGTATTGTCTAAAATGTTGTTAGCCACCTTGAGTCCTATAATGGGGGAAAAGTTGTTGTTGCTGTGCCTTCAAGTCCTTTCCAACTTATGGCAACCCTAAGGCCAACCTATCATGGGGTTTTCATGGCATGTTTCTTCAGAGGGGGTTTGACATTTCGATCCTCTGAAGCTGAGAAAGTGTGACTTGCCCAAGATCACCTAGTGGGGGTTCCATGGCTGCATGTGGAAATGAACCCTGGCCTCCAGAGTCATAGTCCAGCACTCAAACCACTATCCCACAGTGGTTCCAGGGTGACCAGAGGTCCTCCTTTCCCTGGACATGCCCTCCATTTCAACCTTCTGTCCAGGAGGAATTTCAAAATGTCCTCCATTTTGAGCATGGCTAAGAAGCATGAATTTACATTCATATGTGTGCTTTTAGCTTTTATTTCCTAATGTCCTCCATTTTTCTTGAATGTCTTAGATTTTGCGGTGCCTTGTCATCTTTTGTGGTTAGGACATCCAGTTACTCTGACTCACTTTCACTGGGAGAAAGGCAGGATATAAATGAATAAAATCATCATCATCATCATCATCATCATCATCATCTGTTGGCAAGGAAAAACACCAGGCCATCCACTCAACCCATTTCAGAGATCTCATATAGGAAAAAACTTGGACTATTCCCTTCCCAAGGGAGCCACTAGCCAACATTTTTCAAAACCTGTCCCTGCACAATCTCTTTTTGTGCAGAATCATTTCAGGACAGCAGAGGGAGATAGAGTCAGATGTGAAAACTACAGCTCTTCTCTCTTCTCTCTCTTTTCCCCCAATCCAATGTATTTCTACGTTTTCACACTGTCCTCCTAAAGCCGGGTGGAGCCATTCCGGAACGGGTCATGCCACCGATTCCGGAATGGCTCCGCCGCCGAAAGGCTAATTCCTGTTGGACAGCCAGAATTACCTTTATGCCGCTTCAGCCGGAGTTATCGTTGGTTCGTCCGGAGTGACGCCAGAATTAGGGCTCCGTGTGTTTGAACACACGGAGCGAAAAGCTGGCCGGACGCAGGGATGACACTGGAAGGGGCGGGGTTTGCCGCCGCGTGTGTGTGAACACACGGGAAATGGAGCCGGAGTGAGGCCGGTGGGAGGCCGGCTAGCGTCCTCCTTTTGCCCCGTGTGAAAACGTCTTAAGAAATAAGAGGCCAGATCCTATAGTCATGTTTTGCATACAACCAGTCTTCTGTTGTTGTGTCTTCAAGTAGTTTCTGACTTATGGCAACCTGAAGGAGAACCTATCATGGGTTTTTTCTAGGCAAGATTTGTTCAGAGGGGATTTGCCTTTGTTTTCCTCTGAAGAAGAGAGAATATGATTTGTCCAAGATCATCCAGTGGGTTTTCACAGCTGAGTGGGGATTCAAACCCTGGTCTTCACAGTCGTAGCCCAACACGCAGACCACCACACCATACTAATATAAATCTGCATTCACACAATTACAGTTACAAGAAAGTCCCGCCCAGCAGATCTCAAAACTCAGGTCAACTCATATAAGTGTTAAAGGCCAAGAGCCTACATCTCCAGATGCAACCCTTGTGCTGAATGGTAATGGCGCACAAATAAACCAAGGTACCCAATGCACAATGTAATGCACAACCAAATGTGCATGAACATCCATGTTTAGTTTGCACCAACATGTGCAACTCCATTTCCACCACTCTGAACTGACTGTGGATGTTCTGCAACAGACAATGGTGTTCCATAAGGGAACTTAAATATGTTAAAGGCATCAGATCTCATCTGATATTGGAAACAAAGCAATGTTAGCCCTGGTTAGTCCTAGAATGGGAGACTACCAACAAATAGCAGGTACTGTAGGCTACATTTCAGAGGAAGGAACTGGTAAAAACATCTCTGAGGATTCCTTGCCTAAGAAAACTCCATGAAATTCATGGGATCACCATAAGTCAACAGGTGAATTGGAGGTACATACATATAAGACATCAAAAGGATTCCAGCCTTTGTCCCTCAGACTTCCTGGATGGAAGCTGTTTGAAGGGCAACATTAAAATTTCTTTCTTTTAAAAGGTGAATTCAATAAGGACAGGGTGTGCCTCAGTCAGAATACTGTTTATGTTGAGTGCCTTCAAATCATTTATGACTTATGGCAACCCTAAGATGAACTTCTAATGGGATTTTCTTGGCAAGATTTGTCCAGATGGGATTTGTGAAGTCATAGGCTTTCGTGGCTGGCATCCATAGTTTTTTGTGGGTTTTTCAGGCTGTGTGGCCATGTTCTAGAAGAGTTTCTTTCTGACATTTCGCCAGCATCTGTGGCTGGCATCTTCAGAGCTGCTGACCTGCTGGCGAAAGGTCAGAAAGAAACTCTTCTAGAACATGGCCACCCAGCCCAAAAAACCCACAGATGGGATTTGTTCAGAAAGTGTGACTTGTCCAAGGTCATCCGGTGGGTTTATAGGGCTGAGCAGCGATTTGAACCCTGGTTTATCAGAGTCCTTGTCCAATACTCAAATCACTATACCATGCTGGTTGTTAAGATTTATTCAGAACAAGTTTGCCCTTGCCTTCTACTTAGACTGAGAGAACTCACCCAGTGATTTTCCATGACTGAGGAAGGATTCAAATCCTGGTCTTCTGGAGTTCTGGCCTAACACTCAAACCACTACCCCATGCAGTCTCCAATATGGTGACTCTCCTAGGGTATTCTTACCCACATCTCCTTAGAGAAAGTTTGCCTTTTCTTTCCTCTGTATATTCCTTTTGTCTAAAATCCCTCAGTGGGTTTCTATGACAAAGCAGAGATCTGAGTCCTAGACACCAGAGGACTAGTCCAACATGGAAACCACTACACTATCTTGGGGCCTTCACCCATAAACCAGTTTCAGCAGATGACTCCATGAAGCAGTTTGGAGCATAGTTGGAGAGCATTGCCCCTGTGACATTTCTGCCTTCTGTCCTGGATGTTCCTCTCCATGACATCTAGGCAATCAGTGCTTTGGCTTGTCTGTGTGCTGGTATCATTCACTTTCTCTCTAGTCTGAATATATACCTGCAGGACCACTAAAGTCTGTCACTAAAATCCTATGTCACATGGTGAAAAGTCTGGAAACCACCAAGCCCAATAAGGATCAGCTTAGGGAGCTGGGCATATTTAGCCTAAAGAGAAGGTTAAGAGGTGACATGATCAACAGATGTTGGATGGGTGTCTTTCAGGAATCCATCAGTTGTGTATCCTGGCATGGCAAGTGATGGGACTGAATGGTCTTTGTGGCCCCTTTCAACTCCATAATTTTACAGCCTCAAGTGAAAAGGAAACTTATGCACATGTATGACCTCAATACATGTACCATTAGGATTAGGGATTGTTGCCTGTAGCCACCAAATGCCTTTCAAGTGACAGGTAATCTCTATCTCTCTTTTCCTGGCTGTTTTGCATCCCTTAGCTGGCTACAAGCATGAACCAATGACAGAAGGAAAGTGTATTGTACTACAGCTGCATCCTTTGTGCATTTCCATCTGTCCCTTTGTCCAGCTTACCCTTGTGCTTCAGAGATAAGCCTGGAGGGGTCCCAGCAGCTCCATTGTCCAAAATATAATCTAGATCTGGTTTCCACCTCTGAAGGACACCACCCATTTGGCTGAAGGAAGGTGGCTCAGGTTCTTCCCTGCTCAGTGCCAGTGGGATATTGAGAAATTGAGCTATTGATAAAGCTAGCAGGATTGGAAGGAACTGCTTGATCTCCAGCCCTGCAGTGTTTTGCTCAAGGAGAGATCGGCTCCTCTTCTGAACGCAACTGGACAGAGAAGGGAGAGTAAATAATTAAAAGGGAAATTATTAAGGGGAAATTAGGGTGAAAATTAATAGCAATGTCATTCTTTTTAAAAGCAGAATAGGGTGGAACAGGACTGGCCTTTAAGGAGGGTTTTCTCATTCATCTTTAAATTCTACTTCAATAATCTTGTAACCTTTCTTTATGCCGGGATACCAAATACACCCAGCGCCTGAATCCCAAGAGATGCAACTTTCCCCTCACAGAAATGTAAAACCTGGGAATGGATCATCCCCTGTCCAGAGAACATGGTTTGGAAGGACCAATTTATGGCCTCCTTCACACTTACAAATGAATCAGTTTGCAATCTGAATTGATGGATTGGTTCGACAGCGGAGCATGGTTCACACTACATTTGCCCTGATGGCATTTTCTTGCTGTAAAATAACCCACTTCTCTGAAGATGCCAGCTACAGATGCTGGCGAAATGTCAGAAAGAAGCTCTTCTAGAACATGGCCACGCAGCCCGAAAAACCCACAAAAAACTATAAACCCACGTGTGGTTCACATTGACAAATGAATTGATTCAAAGTGGACCCACCTCAGCCGGCCGAACGGCAAATTTAAATCGATTCCGATCAGCATCTGGTTCACACTTGTGCGGAATCGATTTATCAAAAAAGACATGGAAAAAATCAGCATAAAAAAGATGTGCATTAAATGTGTCTAGTGAATGGATCCTCTCTCCAAACCACTTCAGCGATTCGGTTCAAGTGAGAACCAGGGTCATTTAAATTGCTTCAAACCACTTTGCAAACCGGTTTAAAACATAGTGGGAATGAGGCCCTTTAGAAACAGAAGTACTCATAACTAGTTCTTTTTTCTTTTCTTTTCTTTTTTTGTAGAAGGAAGGTGGAACAGTTGACATTAAATGTCAGAAGGTAACACCATGAGCAAGAGGGATGCTATTTTGGCTGCATCTACACTGCAGAATTAATCCAGTTTGACACCCCTTTGACTGCCATGGCTCACTGCTATGGTATTCTGGGGTTTGTAGTTTTGTGGAATAGTTAGCCTTCTCTGTCAAGGAGCTCTGGTGCCCTGACAAACTACAGAACCCAGGATTCCATAAATGGAGCCATGGCAGTTAAAGTGGTGTGAAACTGCATTCATTCTCCAATGAGGCAGTAGCCATTGTCAGGATAATGAGGAGAGAGGAGAGCAACTCAGGAGCACCATATAACTTGACTTCTGCAGCCCTTGAAGTCCCTTGGTGACTTCCAAAGCAGCTGCAAAACTCAGTTTTAAAAAAGTATTAGTGCTGATTTAGGGTGATTTTTTTCCCTCTTGAACACTGGCCAGAAGTACCCAAAATGAATCGAAAAGGCAGTGGTGGTTTAGGGCCAAGATCCAGAACCATAGCATAATCTTTCACCTATTCAGTTATGTGTCCTCCTCTCATCCTGGCAGCTGTCAAGTCCCTAGAAAGGTCTCCACTGCTACTTAAACATTGGAGAGGTAACAGAGGGCAGGGGGCAAGTCAGACAAATGAAGCAGCAGCTGGTCTTGGCTCAGAGGGGAAAAGAAATGAGAGCACGTTCCTGGAAGGAGTGCATCATCTCTTTTCTTCTCCCCGAGCCCACAGCATCCACATCTTCATAACTGCTTTCTCCCTCCATCACACCAGCAGCCAGCAGTGGCATCATGAGGGGGATACAGGGGGTTCAGACTGCACCAGGTGGCACCCTAAGAGGGGGGTGGCACCACTGCTTTTCAAACATCTGCATTTGGGCAGAAACAAACTTTGGCATTCACCTGGATCTCTTTAAAATGCTGAAGAGATGGTGCGAGTGGGGTGAGGCTCACTGGGTGGAGAAAGGAGAGGCCTCAGGTTTTCAAATTTCAAATTTCAAATTTCAAAATGTAACTTAAAATAAAATTCTTTGAAAACACCACATTTTACCAAAATGTTCACTTTAACCCCATGTATGTAAACAACTTTATTCTGTGCATATGGTATTGTGATTTAAAAGTACAGTTTTAATTTTGCTATGTCCCAACGATTGCCATGACATTCAGTGATATATGGGAATTACAATTTATGAATAAATGAGTACAAAAACATGACTAAAGATTCTGTATGGGTGTGGTATGGGAGGAGGCCAAGGGGGGGGGATGTGACACCATGAGTTATTGCACCAGGTGATGCCAGCCCTAGTAGTGCTATTGGCAGCCACCCCTAACCGAAGCTGATGGGAGCTTTGAATGGACCACAAAGGTTAGAGAATGATCCCCTGCTCCAAAAAGAGACATAGGGTGTATCCACACTGCAGAAATAAAGCAATCTGACATCACTTTAACTTCCATGACTCTACCCTACACAATCCTGGGATTTGTAGTTTGGTGAGGCACCAGCACTCTTCAGCAGAGAAGACTAAAGACCTCACCAAACTATGAATCCCAGGATTCCACAGGATGGTGCCATGGAACTTAAAGTGATGTCAACTACTTTATTTCTCCAGTGTGGCTATGTCCATGTGCACATGTAAGCCACACTTATACATATGTATGCCATTAACAAAATGTGGGCCCTTGAGCTGCATGTGGCCCCTGACAATCATTTTTCTTGCACTCGAATGCCTTTTAGGGGTCATGGGGACATTCCCCCCCACCATCTATTTGGCCCCCTGGACCATTGTAGGCCAAGGAAAGTCTGATTGTAAAAATAGGACACAAATGGAAAGTGGCCTCCTGTCACTTTATGTTTTGTTTTTTAAAAGAAGCCTCTCCTCGGCTTAAAATGGCCCACATTGCATGTTTGGGGGCATTTGGAGGCAAAAGGGATGAACTTGTCCCGTAACCTTGCTCTCTGTCCTGGAGAGTGGGCAACACGTCTCAGGTAGAAGAGACAAACGTAAGATGGATTGCCACCTGGATGCTTCAGTTTTCAAACTAGGGATGGAAAAAAATATTTAAAAGTATTCAAAAAATGGTAAAAAAATATATTTAAAAACAAACCAACCATGTTTCTTAAGTGCTGAGAAACCCTGATGAGAAGAATCCTGAACTGATGAGAATCTTTGTGGTTCAAGATTTATTCTACATACAATTCCCAGTTGGTAGTTCTGAGTGGGAAACATCATTTTCCTCACAGGAAACAGCATTATTTTCTACTTAGAAAATGCTATTTTCTATGCAAAATGACCCATGTATGACTTTTGTGTGAAATAAGTTCCCAATTGAAACATTTTCAATGCTGAAAATAATATTTCTGAAGAGATATTATTTTCTGTATAGAAAAGCCCATTTCCTGCACTAAACAACCAAGGAGATTACTACACACTTTTAAACTGTGTTCAGAGCTGGAAAAAAAGTGGTTTTGGCAATACTTATTACATGACGATGCCTCTGACCCATAGTTGCTGTATTTCCAAAGCATGGTTCGGGTGTCAATTTTCATTGACAGGGAAATCCATCAATGAGCTCCCAATCCTGCTAATCCCCAGGCGCAGGTATGAATTTTGCACTGAATAATTCCCAAACTGCAAATAGTCTTTGAAAACTGCTGTTCTGCACGACTTTCTTGCATCAGGAAGAAAATGACTAAAATTACTCATTGCTTCCTTTGAGAAGAAAATTAGCAGAGAAGTGCATCCCTGTCACAAACTGACGCAAGAACAATTGCACGGCTTTCCCCCTCCTCCTATCTGGGAACTCTCTCATCCTTTTGGTTGGCCTGATAAAGGCATTACACTAATATGGATTTTGAAAATTAAAAGAGTCCCCGAGGTCTCACCAGTGCATCATCCCTCCCCATCCCATGGCATGGTGACTCCTCTTTCCCAGCATGTTCTGACCATCAAATCCTGTATCGCGTGCCCTGTTAATGTTGGTTTATTGAGATAAAACACTGCATCTGGTCATTCATCTAGCTGATAATTCCACTCCAGCCCAGTAATTTAATCAGAGGAAAGATTGAGAGCCTGGGATTAGAGGGAAACGATGGACGGATGCCCCAGGTACATCTGGCGCACTTGGAAGCCTTGCAGGCAACAGCTGTTTCTTGCTGGCGCTGCTGAGCAATGAACAGAAAGGGAGCATTGATGGTGAGAAGGGACAGATGTTGGTCCTTTGCCTCTTTCTCCATTGATGCTTTAGGAAAGTACACTTTTCCTGCATTTTTTGGTAGTGGCTTTACTCCATTTTTGGTCCTGACTTCCAGCTCCCTAAAGTGTGTTAGGAAAAGTAGACCAATTGTTTTAATTAATTAATACCCTAGGTAACTGATTCTTTCGTTGCCAAGAATGGGTTTTACATGAATGATTGCAAAGCCCTTTGCCATACTTTGGCTAGAATCCTACTGGTGCTGTCTGTGGGTCCAGGTAATTTGTTTCACTCAAGGAAACCTGGAGTTTTGTTGCTAGCTTTTGACGTTATCACACGGGGTCTATAGCAGCCCCATCCCTGCACCATCACTGCATCATTCCGGATCCTTTGCCCCTGTGATCAGATGACGTCGCAGCAAACCCCGCCCATCCCTGCATCATCGCTGCATCATTCCGGATCCTTTGCCCCTGTGATCAGACGACGTCGCAGCAAACACCGCCCATCCCTGCATCATCCCTGCACCATCGCTGCATCATTCCAGTTCTTTGTAATTCCTCTTTCAAAGAGGAATTACTGCTGCCACAACCAGAATCAATCCAGAACCATTCCGGTATGATGCTGCTTTCTTGTCTGATGACACGGGGTCCATTCCAGTATGGTTCTGGATTGATTCCATGCCGCTTTTCTTGCCGCTTTGAGACCCCTGGTGTGATAACGTTCTAGGAAAGGGGAGATATTAGGGACTGGCTGGTAGTTACCTTGGGAGGTGGGGACTAATGAAGGTTTTTTCCAGCAAAGGTCTTACAATTGCTTCTTTTAAAGAGGTTGGAATATAGCCTCTTTCAAGGAAGCATTTACAATCTCCACCACCCAACTTGCCTGTCCTCCTCTGGCAGCATTAATTAGCCAGGAAATTACACATGAGTAAGTGTGGTTGCTGAGCATCCACTTTCAGCACAAGACTATGGGTGCAATGCTAAATGATTGCATATGAGAAGTGCATTGTGCATGAATGTACACTGTGGATTGCAACATACAGACATGTGCTTTGGCTCTGTGCATTCAGATGCACAGTTTCTCTTTCGGTTCAACCCAAGATTTATATAGCACAATTTAGGCTATATTGGCTCTGGGAGACAAAGGGGCTTTGCAGACTGGCCTAAAGGGCTGGCCTGGGGGTGGAGTTGGGGCCACCCCGACTCCACCCCAACCCCGTCCTGATGCTGTGCGTCCATTCGCATGGCGCACGGCATCAGGATGCCCTCTTGGCGCAGCGTGCACATATGCTGCACCAAAAGGGCACTAAAAAGTCACTGCCATGGCTGAAAAGGCAGCCTTTTGCCACCCCAAAAAGGAGCTGCATTTCGCCCTCTTTTGGGGGCAGCAAAAACGAGGATCAGGGCCATGGCGTGTAGTTGCCCGCAGCCCCGATCTGCTGCTCCCAGGGGTGGCTCTGTGCCGCCCCTTCTTGGCCGCATGCATCAGCCCAAAGAGTCTTAAAGTCTGTGAAGTAAAATGTAAACTCCTTTAGCAACACAAAAAGAAGGATTTCCTTTGGGATCCAGACTCCCTCTGAATTTCTCAAGAAGCCTCTGCTGCTGTATTTGGAAAATTTTTAGTTGCTGTTTAGGTAAAACACACCAAATGAAGTCCCAATTAAAGAAAGTTTTACTTTTGTTGCAGAAACATCAGAAAAGCAGTTATTGCTGTGTGTCAATCTGGACTGGGTTACTATTTCTAATGATATGGTATTCCCCCAGTCCATTGCCAAACAGATGACCTCCAAATGGAGAAGATTCAAGACCACAGTTGGTCTAACCAGGAAAAGTGGTGACCCTGCCAGCATCTCTCCAGGAACAAGCTGGCACATCATCCAGGAAGGAAAGAAGAGCCCCAGAATAACATCCAAGGATCTAGAAGCCACGCTTGTCTTGGTTAATGGGATTCTTCCTGACTCAACAACCAAGAAAAGATGGAACAAGAGTAATGCTCATGGGAGAACAGCCAAGGGGAAAGCATGACTCTCTGGAAAGAACATTGCAGCCTGTCTGAAGTTTGGCAAAGGAAGCATAGATGATCCTTAAGACTTCTGGAACAATGTTTGCCAGACAGACAAGTCAAAGGTAGAACTTTCTGGCCTCAATGAGCCATGTTATGGTTTGCAAAAACCAAACAGTGAATTGCAAAAGTAGAACCATATCCCAAAATGTCAAACATAGTGGTGGGGATAGGATCGTTTTGGCCTGCTTTGCCACTTCAGGATTTGAATGCTCACTATCCTTCACCCAACCACATACCCTCCAATATTTTGCAGATGAAAACTGAGACACGCATGGCCAAGCAAATTCAGAGGGTGGTCAAGATGGGAAATGTTAGAAATGAGAAATGAGGAAAAAGACAAGCTAGGGGTGCATTTACACTTTAGAAATAATGCGGTTTGACACCTCTTTAACAGCCGTGGCTCCATCCTCCAGAATCCTTGGATCTGTAGTTTGGTGAGCCACCATCCCTCTTTGGCAGAAAAGGCTAAATATCTGCTGAAACGGCATTATTTCTACAATGTACATGCACCTAAAGTTATAGAATGGTAGAGCTGGAAGAACCCCAAGTGTTGTGGAAGAATTATTCTGAGAAGAACATGTAGGGCGTTTCCCCCCTCATAAAAATGTTTTCCTGTTCAGAAAACATTGCTCTTGTGCAGGAAACCCCCATGCTTTTCCTTGCACAAAAATTCCTCCACAGCCTTTGGGACACTATAATGGGAAGAATAATATTCTTTCCAGCAGTTGAGACAAAAGTACTGTAATCCTGGCACACAAGGATGAAATAGCCAAGGAGTTCCATCCCTACCCTAATGTGATCTCTTGTCGAGACAGGGCAATGTTCTCTTTCCTCCCCACCTCCCAGCATAGTTTTTTTGTGGATTGGTATCAGATTGAGACAACCATATCTTTCCCCAGCTCTGGATCTTCATTCCTTATGTTACCCTAAATGCCAGAATCCTGGGAGGGCACCAACAAATTGCAATTAAATAGGGGAATTAACATAGCTTGATAGAAAGCAGCGATAGAGCTTCGGGGAACCCTAAAACCAGGACACACACCTATGTATAATGGTTCCAAATCCAAGAACTCCAGAGGCAGGTTCCAAAGTTTAGTTTATTGATTAAAGGGGGAATCAACACACACACACTACACTCTCTCACACTCATACACAAGAACTAAGATATAAAAGGTGGTAATAGATGACAAATTAAAGGATTGCAGTGAGTGATACTTTACCAATTGGTTCCAATCTGTCAGAAGACTTAGTACTGTACTCTGCTTTGTGGTGTAGCCAGGAGTACTCTGAATCTGACAGAGTTTCTACCTGATTCTCAAGTGAAATTGGAATTGCCCAAGTGGACATATTTATATTGTGAAATGTGTCCTCAGGCAGTTTCTCAGGAGCTGAGTGGACTTTCCAAGAGAAAGAATGGCCAGAGATGTGCAGAAATGGTTGAACAATCAAGGCAAATATTTCACACAAAGAGGTGTCATCTCCAGAGGGAAGTGCCCTTTGATTCCCAGCTTTCTGGCAATCCTGCACATCACCCATCATCACACTCCTATGTGAAGGGATTATGCAAATTCTGATTTTAATTGATTTATATCCAGCTAAGTTCCCTTGAGCTTTTTCCCCATGCTGAGCCAGCTGGATCTATGGCATGGCTAGTTTCCTTCACTAGAGGTGCCCTCTGGGCTACCTGCCTAAAACACCCCTTTTTAATAGTAAATTGATATCAGTGGTCAACTAGGAATGAAGAAATGGAGACATATTGGATTGCAAAAGAGGTGTCCCTGCTGATATGCAAATGTATTTAAAATTTGCTGGACTTGGAAAACTTCCCTGTAGCCACATGGCCAGAAGGAGGAGGAGCCTCCTTGCAAAAGATATCCTTCCCACCATATACCATCTTAACTAAAAACTGAAACACCATGTAGGCATCTGACTAACATCTCCAATTGTTTTCTCCTGTTTGGTTTGTACCATCTTGCCTGATGAAGAAGCCCATGGAGCTTTGAAAGCTTGCAACAAGTATACTGTGCATTTTGGTTGGCCAATAAAGGTATCACTGAAGGAAAAATGGGAGGAGTCTCAAGAAACTGGGTTGGATGACAAAAGAACTTTCAACTGAACTAAGGGGGGAAGCAGACGGTGCAAAGGACCATTTTGGGGGCAAGGAAGGGAAGGGGCAGCTGCACGGTGGGCGCCCCAACCCCTTCCCAAAGGCATCGT
>JAIPUX010001880.1:116065323-116081148 GCA_020142125.1 Phrynosoma platyrhinos
TGCTTGCAAGGAATTCTGTCCAGTCTTAAGCAGCAGCTGCAGAGTCGAAATGCCCTCCCTCCCTTCACACCTTGGTTTGTGTTGGTTGTGTGTGCATGTGTGGCTTCCTCCTCTGCGTGGTGGTTGCTCTGCATCTTTAGTGCCAGGGAAATTTTGGAGGTGGTGGTGGTGGTGGTGGTGGAAAAGGAGGAAGAGGCCGCAGCAGCATGTCTGGTGAATAACAACCCATGATATGCATAGTCATGCATTCCTGAAACAGATGGATGCCTCGCTCTTCTCCATCCTTCTCCCTGGAAGAACTGGTGACAGAGAAAGCGGGGAAAAAGAGGAGGGAGGGAAGGAGGGGAAGCACTGGCAGGCAGGCTTGATGTGTTCAGGTCTTGATGTGTTGGCAGCACCCAAAACCAGCAGGGTTGGGACCCCAGAGGTTCTGCTGGTGTGGCATGCTGTGGCACCAGCGTCCTCCTTCTCCTCTTGGGCCTTCTCAAGGTTTCTGCCTTTGGGGGCTCTGGGCATTGGAAAGGGAACACTGCTGCAGTCAGAAGTTCTTCAAGCCTCCTGTTTCCCTGGGGGAGAAGAGACAATAAACACTTTCCTTGCATCCAGGTTTTGGGCTGATTCTGGTAAAGAGGAAACACAGTCTGTAGCGTGTTGGTGATGCCAGCAACAGCAGCAGCATTGCCAGAATCAGCATTGCCAACATATTGCCAGAATAGCCAGTGATCTGTGAAATGAGGCCTTTAGGAAGGGAAAGGTCTGTGAGAGCCACTGGTGAAGAAGACCATCCAAAAAGGAAAGGGATCTAGAGGCACTTTGATGGTTTCAAAAAAGGGGATTGCAATCCATTAAAGCTCAAGGTAAAATAAACCAGTTGGTCTTAAGTATGCCACTAGATCCCCACCCCCTGCCCCATTTCTGTTCATACTGAAACAGGATCCTTTTGTACAAGAGTGAAGAGTGGATCCTTTGACAAGGATGGATTCGGAGTGACTAGCGGGGGCTCGACACATCCCTCCTTTCATTCAGTGGCCTTGGCTAGTGACTAGCATGTCTCTCTGGCAACTAACAAAGTATCCTTGGCTTCAAAGGAGAAGGGCTGAATGAAGCCATGCAAAGTTCAGAGAGGTATGGAAAGATTTGGAGGAGTGGAGAGGAGGCTGCACTTATTGATCATCATTATTGTTGTCATTATTATCTTTATTTCTACCCTCCCTTTGCTCCAAAACCAAGACTCGAGACAGTCTACAATTTAAAGCAAGTGCAATATAGTTAAAACATTTAATATATCATTAATGTTGTTGCAACAACAACAATTACATGCCCTACATTTTCCCTATACCCAGGGACCACTAGGTTTTCCTGACTAGTGATGTTAATTTTTTTTTTCAGGATCAATTACCACTATTGACTTTTTTTTTTGCTATTACATATCATTGATGGTTTCTAGGGCCATAAGGACTAGTGAGTGACTTGAAAGATCAAGCTGCAAAGCCTGATATTCTGCATGGAAAGGCACCAGGGCCTGTTGTAGCTTGTGAATTGCACAGTGACCACTTCTGACTTAATCTGGATCCCAAATTTTATGGGATGCCTGCTTCTGTCCTTTTAAAATGTCCAAGCATGCCCATGCATAGAGACTCTATGACAGGGGTAGGCAACCTTTTTGAGCTGGTGGCCAGGTTGCTGTCCCTTAGACAATTGGGGGGCCGAAGCACCAAAAATAAATAAATAAATAAATTAAAATTAAAATTAAAAATAAAAATAAAAAATATGCATGCACACTCTCTCAGCCCCAGAAAAACCATGGCAAAACCCCTGTGGATATTTTGCTAAGAAAACCCCAAGAACAAGTAATAACAACAATAATTAATAGCATCATGGTGGGCGGCGGCAGCGGCGGCAGGATCAGCCTGGGGCCAGTCCAAAGGCCTCGGGGGACTGCTTGCGGCCCCCGGGCTTTAGGTTGCCTACCCTTGCTCTATGGGATTCACCTCCCCTTAAAAGTATTATTGAACACTGAAATGTGATTGGAAGGGACTCCCAGAGCTATCTAATCCTACCCCCTTGTTGCCAGTGCAACCTCTGCTTAAAGGCCACCAAATACAGGAGAGCCTTTTTACTTTCTGAGGATAGCCTGTTTTTCTGCTTAACAGTCCTTATTGTCAGGTCGTTCCTCTTAATTTTTAATTAGGATTTTATCTAATTTCCTGCAGAAGACCCTTTGCGTGCATAGGATTTTGTCTCCTCCTTCTCATTATGGACTGACTATAACTCCTCTCCCCTGTTTCTGTTGTCATTCACTGCATAGTGCTTCTTATATTCTCCTGTCTGCACCATGTAGATGTTGTTTGTGGATATGTTGCTTTTATCTCATTCTTAGTTTGGAAGCATTTTGCTTTTATGTATATATATTAATACTCCAAAGCTAATATGCTTTGACAGTTCCTCTTGTGTGGGACTGATCTGACCAAGAAGCCCACCTCCAACTCTGGCACAACAACTGCCAGGGTGGTCTTTGGTGCTTCAAGAGGGTCCCTCTGCATCACTGCTGTGTGTGAAAGGATGCTTTCTTTCACAGTGGTCCCTTTCACTAGCATGATCCTGCCTCTGCAGTTTGTTTTGTGCATGAGGATCGTACCATTGCAGGCCACAGGTGGATGGGTTGGTTAGTTGTAGAAAGAAGAATGGGTCAGGCAGACTTCATTTCTTAATTTTCCATGGGCATCAAGACTTTGTTTTTCTAATACATTGGGAGCATTCTGCCGAATTTTTAGGAGCCATATAGAATACTGAGTTTCCAAAATATTCCTCCTTTCCCAAATCCTGAAATGGTACAGTCTCAGGAGCAGCGATGGACCTGAATGTGTGGATGAGATGTACACCGGCTGCTTCAAATACCCCTTGGTTTTTAAGGAGACCATCTTCTGTCCAGAGGACTTATTGCCAGATATACAGTTTTTCCAGGAAGTCCAGAAGGCAGCACAAAAAGAACTGAAGGAGAAGATTCTTAGTGTTGCCTCTGTTTTGCTCCTGGGAGCAAGCCCACAAAACACACAAAAATGAACACCTGGTTCATCCTCACTTTCTTTGGAGCCTAGAGAGGATTTGAAATCACCCACCCCACAATAATCCTACAACTCCCAGAATCCTTTAGGGCAGTGGGAGCATGTAGCTCGATGGCAGGTCTGCTACAAATTATAGTCTTCCAGGGTCTTTGAACCTATTTTGGGGCCAGAATGGCACACCTTGGATACCTCCAGTGTTAGTCTGTGACTCCCATGTGACAGGGGCATGGAATCCATCTTAAATTTTTGGCTAGCTTTCGAAGAGTTCTCCAGGGTGCTGAACTGAACTGGGAACAGGATTCAAGATCCTTCAACACTAGATTAAAGTCAGGAGTCGATTCACTGTGGCACTGACATGGGAACAACCAGTGGCCAGTGGATACCTCCTTTCAAGTCTGGGCTAAAATCTGGAGTGAATTCACTATCCCATTGACATGGAACCCACTAGTTGCTACTCCTTTGGGGAAAATATGTCACATGAACAGAAGAGGAACCCTTAATGTGTGGGTCGTACAGTTAGGAGCAAAGACTGCAGCAGCAACCATACAGATACAGAATAATAGAATTCTAGACTTGGGAGAGACCCCAAAGGGTCATCCAGTCTAACCCCCTTCTGCCATGCAGGAAAACACAAAAGTATTGTCTGTGACAGATGGCCATCCAGACTCTATTTAAAAAACCCCAAAGGAGATGCCATCACCCTCCGAGGCAGCAGTATATCCCACTGTCAAACAGCTCTTACTGTCAGGATGTTCTTTCTAATGTTGAGGTGGAATCTCTTTTCCTGTAGTTTTGCATCCATTGCTCTCGGTCCTAGTCTCTGGAGCAGCAGAAAACAAGCATCTCCATGCTAAATATACCCAGCTTCTTCAGCTGCTTCTCACAGAGCATGGTAGTTTCCAGACAGATCACTAAGTATCTGGGAGGCCAGGAATGGAGATGGGAGATTTGCCTGCAAGTACAACCACCCTCTGGAAGAAGTTAGTTTTTTTGAACAGGAACACCCAGAATCCCTTGGTTGGTATGGCCTATAGGAGTCATAACCCACTCAGGAAGGACATTTCCTGAGCTTTGCCCTCCATTCTGGTGCCAGGGTGAACCCAAGCAGGGGATGGACATCCGCACAAGTCTGTGTTTGATCTTATGTGTTTGGACTCCCAGCAAACACATCTGACATCTTGCCATTCTTCTACCTTTTGGACCTAACAGCAGTTTTTGCTGGGTTTTAGTGCAGCTTCAGCAGGTGCGTTCTGATGGCTCAGCTTTGCCCAGGCTAAGGAGAATTAAGACTTGAGATTAAGAGATAAATTTGGTTTGTTTACCTTTGGCCACAGCTGGAGACAAGTGATCCAGAAGGAGAAGGCAGAAAGACTAACCTTAAGCCCCATCCAAGGGACTTCGTTTATCCTCATGGCTGAAGCAGCTTGAGAAAGAGGGAACTTAAACAGGTTCATCAACCTTCACAAGAGCCCTATGAGGTGGGACTCTTGCAGGACCTAAGCCCAATGCAGGCTATAACCGCTTGAGGGGGAGGGAACACAAATGATTTTAACTGCATGTACCTTCACAAGACTCCTGCCAGGTGGGGCTTGTAAAGGTGGCAGCATACAACCAAGTCTAGCAACTCTCCCCTCTGGTTGCAAAGGTGTGCAAAGTGGGGCAGACCAGTTAGTGAAATTCTCCAACTGGAAGCAAAATTCTGCAAGTGAACAGAGGACAAGCCTAGAAGGAGGGGCTGACTGGTTAAAGCTTGGGAGCTCAGCTTTCTTCATGCAAATTGGGGGGAGGGGGGGAAATAGATCCCTGAAGCATGTGCATTAAAAGAGGAGTTCAGGGGTATAGTTACAGAATGAGGTCAATGCATCCAAATAAAATCTCCCCCATGAATTTTTCCTTAATCCCCTCCACATGAAATTAAACTAGAACATTTGTTCTCATTGTTAGCTGCTATGAAGTTGACTTTGACTTATGGTGACCCTATGAATGAGAGACCACCAAGTCACCCTGCCCTCAACAGATCTGCTCAAGTCTTGCAATTTAGGCTGGCCATGGGTTTCATGATGGAGTCCATCCATCTGGACTGTGGTCTTCCTCTTTTCCTGCTGCCTTCTACCTTATCCAGCATCGTAGTCTTTTCTAGTGAGTCCTGTCTTTCCATGATATGGCCAAAGTATGACAGTTTCATTTTAGTCATCTTGGATTCTAGGGAGAGTTCAGGTTTCATTTGCTCTTTGATCCATTTATTTGTTTTTTTTAGCAGCCCATGATATCTGCAGAACTGTTCTCCAGCACCACATTTCAAAAGAGTTGATTTTCTTCCTGTCAGCTTTTTTGACTGTCCAGCTTTCACAGCCCGTCCCATACATAGAAACAGGAAATACAGTGGCATGGACCATCCTAACTTTGGTATTTGATTATGTATATTTGCGCTTTAGGATCTTGTCTAGTTCTTTCATGGCTGCCCTTCCCATTCCTAGACTTCTTTTTATTTCAGTACAGTCTCCATTGTGAATAATGACTGAGCCAAGGTATAGAAAATCTTGAATGATATAAATGTTTGAGCATAGCTTCAACTTAAAACAAAGTTTACTTTTAAGTTCGAGCATTGCTGAAACCTAAAAAATCAGATGCACATTTAGAAATACAGGTCATCAAGCATCAGAGAAAAGAGGCAGGTGAAGTGATGAAAGGAATGTTAATACAGAAAACAAAAGTGTTCAAGGCATCTCTCTCTCTCTCTCTCTCGTGATGCTAGAAATTTTGGGATTGAGGGGAAATTTCATTATGGGGTCCAAATTTTTATTTCAGGGAGACAATGCTCTCACTTTGCCCCCTATAGATACACTCCTGGAGGGGTCAACAACTGAATAACAAGGAGACTTACCCCTCAGGTTCAAATAACCTGTCTTAACTGTAGTAGAACAATCCCAAGAGGCACCAGATCCAACTGATCTTGGAAGTTAAGCAGGGTCAACCCTGGTAAGTACCTGGATGGGAGATCAGCAATGAATACCAGATGCTGTAGGCTCTGTTTCAGAGGAAGGAACTGGCAAAACCACCTCTGAGGATTCTTTGACCAGAAAACCCTAGGAAATCCATGAGGTTGCCATAAGTCAACAGGTGACTTGAAGGCACATACATACACAATGGAGCACAGGGTCTAAATACCCTAAAGACATCAGCCCCCTTCTGATCTTGGAAGCTAAATAGGGTCAGCCCTGGTTAGTCATTGGATGGGAGACAGCCAAGGAATTGCAGGTGCTGTAGGTTCTATTTCAAAGGAAGGAACTGACAAAACCGCATCTGAGGATTCCTGGCCTAAGAAAAACCCTGTGGAAATACACGGGGTTACCATAAGTCTACAGGCGACTTGCAGGCATGTACACATACACACAGAGGCCAAACCAGGGGTAGGCAACCTTTCCCCTTTAAGGGCCGAGGGATTTCAGCTCCCAGAATCCCAGGAGCTATTGGCCAACATGGGACTATTGGCCAACATGGCTGAGGCTTCTGGGAGCTGAAGTCCCTCGGCCCTTAAAGGGGAAAGGTTGCCTACCCCTGGGCCAAACTATCCTAAAAGCACCAGATCCCATCTGATTTTGGAATCTAACCAGGGTCAGTATCAGGTAACCAAGGGGCATGGGTGAGTGTAGTGCATACCACGTAAGCATTTCATGTAGTTGCTGATATGTTTTCTCCTGGTTTTTCCCCTACCCCATTTATCCTTTTGACAGTATTTCTTGCCTTCATTCCCCCCACCCCATCTCTACTGTGGGCAGGATGATTTCTTTAAATTGATTGTGTTGTGCTTGCTCCTGCTGCTGCTGCTGCTCAATAGTGAGACGACAGTCCTGCTACTTACTTAACATTTATCTGGGATCTGCATGCCTGCAGGTGTTATACAAAATGCACAAATCTGAGGGCTTGAGCACCTATCTGTTGTGTAGAAGATCCACAAATGTCTGTGTGCATGCAGGTTTGGGGCTATGAGACATAGGAAGAGGAGGGCATAGTCTTTCAGCTCCTCCAGAGGAAGGAGAACAGAAAGCCTTGGAGAAACTGGACAGTGTAAGATAAAGATTTCTAAACACGGAGGTCTAAAAACTTGAAAATACACATGAGGAATTAGAGATAGGGGTTGAACAGAAAATTCTCTTGCGCTGGAATATTAGATTCCCTCTCTCATGATGCTGACAGCTCCTGCTAAACATTATTCTGTGCTTCCCAAACTTTGGTTATATAGGGTTTTTTGGATTTCACCTCCCAGAATCCTCAGACAACTTGGCCAGCAGTCAGGAATTCTGGGAGCTGAAGTCCAAAACATCTGGAAGATCAAAGTTTTGGAATCACTGTTCTTTATGCACCTGGCTTGCCAACAGTACATGTGAAAGGGATTTGGGAGTCTTAGAAGACCACAAGTCGCACATGAGTCAACAGTGTGATGCAGCAGCTAAAAAAGCCAATGCAATTCTAGACTGCATCAATAGAAGTATAGTGTCTAGATGGAAGGAAGTCATAGTACAGTTGGCCTTCCATATTCACGGATCCATGTTTTGAAAATATTTTAAAATTTTTAAAATATATAAATTCCAAAATGCAGTCCTTGATTTTGCTATTTTATATAAGGAACACTATTTTACTACACCACTGTATTTAATGGGACCTAAACATCCATGGATTTTGGTGTCCATGGGGTATCTTGGAACTGAACCCCAGTGGATACCAAGGGCTGACTGTACCACTCTATTCTTCTTTGGTCAGGCCTCACCTGGAATCCTGTGTCCAGTTCTGGGCACCACAGTTCAAAAAGGATCTTGAGAAACTGCATCCATAGGAGGATGATCAAAATAATGAAAGGTCTGGAACCCCCCAAGCCCTATTAGAAGTGGCTTAGGGAGCTGGGTATGTTTAGCTTGAAGCAGAGAAAGTTAAGAGGTGATATGAGGGCCACGTTTAAAAATTTGAAGGAATATCGTATTGAGGATGCTCCAGAGATTGTGACCTGTGAGTGATAGATTCAAGCTACAGGAAAAAAGATTCTACCTCATCATTAGGAAAAACATTGTGACAGTAACAGCTGTTCAGCAGTGGAAGATGCTGCTGTCTTGGAGTATGGGGGAGTCCCTTCCTTTGGACGATTTTAACCAGAGGCTGGATGGTCATTTGTCCCAGGGAGGGTTTTGCTGGTGTCTTCCTGCATGGCAAAACTGGGTTGGACTGGATAACCTTAGGATCCCTTCAAACTCTATGATTTTATGATTCTATGTATGTCTGGAGTTCTGAACAGTGAGGACTAGAAACCTGAATTCCATATAAAGAATTAACATTTGGGCAAAATGGAAATGTCTGTTACCTGAGTCTGTTTCAGAGGAAGGAACTGGCAAAACCACCTCTGAGGATTCTTTGCCCAAGAAAACCTTAGGAGATCCATGAGGTTGCCCTAAGTCAACAGGTGACTTGTTTAATATGTGAAAGCATATTAAACATACCACCAATTGGGTTAATATCACATTAGACTGTTATAGCACTGTTATACAACTCCTGTTAGACATTTGTTTAAATAGTGAGGGCTAGAAATGTGATGTTTGTATGCAGAATCGGCAGTCTGGGCAGAGTATCAAGGTCTCTTCCTTGCTAGACCGTGCTAAATATTCAGCTAAGATGCATGCGTGTGTTTAATCTGTATAAATATTTTTTATTGTTTTAAATCTGGAGTTCTTTTACATTGTTTATATTGTTGTTTTTTGTATGCCACCCAGAGATTTCATAGTAAGGTGCAGGATATAACTCTTTCATTAGCCTCAAAACCCACTGGGTGACATTGGACAAGTCACACTCTCTCAGCCCCAGGAGAAGGCAATGGAAAACCTTCTCTGAACAAATCTTGTGAAGAAAATTCACCATAGATCAGGAATGATATGAAGGCACACAGCAGCAGCAACAACAAAGTATATCAGTTAAAGACAGGAAGCCATTCCTTATGCAGTTGGGGAGGGAAAGATGGCATAGTATTTGGAAACAATGATGATGATAATGATGATGATGATAATGATGATGATGATGATGATGATGATAATAATAATAATAATAATCCTCTGTGTCCCAAATATTCCTATCTGAAGGAGTCTAGTTGTCTCTCTTTCTTTGTTTCAGCCTCCAAAATGTTCACAAGCAAGATTCCCATTACAAGGAATGAATTGCTACAGGTTAAGTTTAAAGCGAAGGGCTTTGAGAGCCAGTGTGGGACAGTAATCAGTGTCAAGACTAGAAAGACCTGAATTTGAATCTTCCCTGAGTCATTCAGCTCCCTGGATAGCCTTGGGCAGACGAGGGCTTTTCAGAATGTGCTGTACTGTTTACCTGCTGTTTTCTTCTGAATGGTCAGGCTTTTAACTACTATTAATTCAATTGATAGTTTAATAACTTTGTAAACATTGGCATGATGTGATTTTAGCTGTAGCTCTTTGACCTTTGTGATCTGCCTTGAGTCAGAATCACAGAGTAGGAAGAGACCACAAAGTCCAGGTCTCAGGAATACACAACTGGAGCATACCTCTCTCTTACAAACCTCCTCCAAAGAAGGAGACTCCACCACCCTCTGAGGCAGCAATGTATTCCACTGTCGAACAGCTTTTACTGTCTGGAAGGTCTTCCCAATGTTTAGGTGGAATCTCTTTTCCTGTAACTTGAATACATTGCTCTGTATCCTAGACTTTGGAGCAGCAGAAAACACGCTTACTCCATCCTCAATAGGACACCCCTTCAAATATTAAAACAGGGCTCTCATGTCACCCCTTAACTTTCTCTTCCCCAGGCTAAACATACCTAGCTCCCTAAGTCTCTTCTCATAGGACATGGTTTCCAGACCTTTCACCATTTTGGTCGCCCTCCTCTGGACATACTCCAGCTTGTCCACATCCTTCTTGAATTGTGGTGACCAGAACTTGATGTATTACTCTAGTTTAGGCCCCAGACATGAATCCAGGAATATCTTCAGGAAAATATGGGAAGGAGCTGAAAAATCATAGAATCATAGAGTTGAACCTGTGGCAACTCATTCCTTGTGATGGAAATCTCTCTCAAGGGCCATGAAGTCCAACCCCCTTCTGCCATGCAGGAAGACATAATCAAATCACTCCTGGCAGATGTTCATCCAGCCTCTGTTTAAAAACCTCCAAAGAAGGACACTCCACCACACTGTTGAGAACTTCTTACTGTCAGGAAGTTCTTCCTAATGTTTAGGTGGAATCTCTTTTCATGCAGTTTGAATCAATTGCTCTGTGTTCTAGTCTCTGGAGCTGCAGAAAGCAAACGTGCTGCATCTGCAGCTGTCCAGAGGGTTCTTCTGGCATCAGTGCTGGACATCTCTGCTGTGAAATGCCTTGGTCACCCCAGTGCATATCATGGTGTCAATCTCCAAGCTTGGTCTTCAACAACTTAGCCTCTCAGAGTGGTGGGACACCCAAAGACGGCCTCAGCTGAGAATCTCAAATTTCATGTTGCCTCTTAGAGGCTAAACAGATGGGCAAAAAGAGGTGCTTTCAGGCTGGCTTGAAGACGTGGCATTTAGATGACACATGCCTTGAAGCTGGAAGGAAAGCACCCTCTAGGTGCCTTATGGGGAGAAAAGCTGCTTCAAAAAGCAGCTTTTTTCCGCTTCTTCCTGAAAAGTACGCACCTTCCCATGTACGTATAAATGCACCAATGCCAGTGCCAAAAAAAAAAAAAAAAAAAAAAGCAAAAGCAAAGCAGCTTCATTTATATACCACTTCATACAGTGTTTAAGCGGTTTACAAACTGTAAGCTCATTGCTCCCCAACAGTTGGGTACTCGGAAGGATGCAGGCCTGAGTCAAGCCTGAGCCCTGGCCAGTATTGAACTCACAACTTTGCGGTTTATGAGTGAGTGGCTGCAGTACAGGCATTTAACCACTGCGCCACCAGGGCTCATTCAGTGCAGCTCTAAAGGGGTGCTCTTTCCAAACCTTAACCCCAATTATGCATGCAATAATGCACAGGAGTGCATTTAAAAGGAACAGAGCTGTCGTGCATAAGTGGTGGGGGTGGCGATGCCCAAAAGAGAAACCATGGAACCTCTCATGGAGATGAGTACAACATACACGAAACAGACAGTCAAAGAGGGGGCATAAGGTGAAGTGGGGGGGATGAAGGGAGGCGTGATTATACCTTGCTGGCATCTGCATGGGCACACTCTGCTCTAATGCCCTGTCCCAGTGAAGCGCTGCACATGTGAATGTGTGCAGGTTCACAGGGACAGCTATGCAATGGTATGGCAGTCACTGGCAGTGCACGCTTGTGAAGGTGCGCAGGGATGGTGGTGGGGACAGTAAAAAAAAAAGCACCCAGTGGTGCGGCTTGAAGCCATGCTGTGTGGTCATGACTTGCGTACACCAGCCGCCTTGGGAACCCATGGTGTGGTTGGTGGGGTTTCAGTGTGGCTTCAGAAAAAGCAGTTTCAAGCTACTTTTCCCTGCCTGTCTGTTTTGCCCCTCAGTCTTCTTTTCTCCATGTTGAACATGCCCAGCTCCCTCAGTCCTTCCTCATAAAATGTGTGCTTTCCAGAACTTTGATCATCTTGGTCCCAGACTGGGAAGAAAATCAGGATAGGAATAAAGCTGCTGCTCCTCATCAGTCATCCAGTCATTCTCTCTTCCCTGAGTCTACCCTACAGGGTTGTTGCCAGGAGATGAAATGGAGCACCTGGCACCACTGCCCTTGAGCTCCTAATGGGAAGGTCATAAATGCAATTAATCATTCATTCTAGAAATTGGTGACTTATGTATCTAATGTGAGAGGTATTCACAGCCCATCAACTGTTCCAGAAGGGCAGGATTATGTTGCAAGACAAAAACCCTTGGTCTGGTGGCAGCAGCAGCTAGAAGCTGGTCATTGAATACCCTCATTTTGCAGCAGAGGTCTTCATCACTTCAAGTTTCTTCTTTTCTGTCAAGAAATGCCATTTCCCTCAAAGCCATAAGTTTAGCAGAAGATGTGAGATGGGCAAGGAGGGAGGGGGAAATGAATGGACATTGATCAAAAGATGTGGCTGAGCAGTTCAGTTTGCATGGCATTTTATAAACTGAAAAAAGCAAGCAAGCAAGCACAACTCTGCAAAATCAGGGAATATTGACCGAATCAATCCAGCACTGCAGAGGCCAAGATCTCTTTGTTTCAGTTCAGCCTTTGCAGAATGCTGTCACTTAGATTTATTTATTTATTTATTGCAATATTTTTATCTCGCTGTGTCTGTGGTGAGATCACAGGGTGGCATTCAATGAAAGCAATTTAAACAGTTCCAATTAGAAGCAGTAAAATAAGTTGAATATTGTGAAAGCATATTAAACATACCACCAATTGGGTCAATATCACATTAGACTGTTATAGCACTATTATACAACTTTTATTGCCATGGCTGCCTCCTGTAGAATTCTGGGATTTGTAGTTTAGGGAGTGCTAAGAGCTCTCTGGCTGAGAATTCTAAATGTCTTTCCCTAAACTATAAATCCCAGAATTCCACAGGAGGCAGCCACAGTAGTTAAAGTGGAATGATAGTGCCATAACAGTATGGTGGGATATTCAGCTCCAGCTGAAACCTTCAACTTCACAGGAATTTTGGTGAGGATCCAGGAGATGGGGCCTCCCAGGTGGTGGCTCCCAACCTGTGGAACTCCTTTTCATAGGAAGTCTGGTTGGACCCCTCCTTGATCTCTTTCTGCTTGCAAGTGAAGACTTTTTTATTCAGGCAGGCCTTGGGAGTTTAAATTATGGAGCAGGAGTGTGATGTGGCATGCTGTATATTAATTATTATTAAAATATGTTATTAGTAATTATGTTTTAAATGTGTAGCATATGAAATTATTCAAAGACCTAGCATCTTGCAACACCTTTGAGACTGAAGGAAAGAAGTTGTAGCATGCATCTGAGGAAGACTGTCAAAAATAGTGTGAATTCAGTCCACTTTTAGGGTTAGGGTTAGTGCTAGGGAATCATGGGAATTGTTATTTTTCTGAGACATTGAACTTTCTTTGACAGAGAACTCTAGTGCCACAATAAAATACAGTCCCCATGATTCCCTAACCTTAACCCTAACCCTAAAAGTGGACTGAATTCACACTATTTCTGACAGTCTGCAACCCCCCTTCGTCTGTGAATGCTACAACTTCTTTTACTCAGTCTCAGAGGTGCTACAAGATACCTTTGCATAACATACCCACAAGTTTTGCATTTCAATGGCTATTCGCACAGTCTGATCATAAAGGTCCTTCCTGGGTACCAGTTCACTCCATGCATCTGAGGAAGTGGACCAAGTCTATGCAAGCTCATGCTGCAACTTCTTTTGCACAGTTAGTCTCAGAGGTGCTACAAGATACTTTGTTCCTCCCTGGTTTGCCTGCCTGTCTCCCCCCCCCTCCCATCCCCAACCATGTCTCTGGCCTGCCTCTTCTTTAAGGCTTTTTCTCACTCCTGCTGAACCTCAGGCCATCTTCCCCTCCTCTCAACCTGCCCTCTGGGGAGTCCTCACTCTTGTCTCCTTCTTCCTTTCTTGATCTTGGCTAGGGCTGGGTAAACTTGCTGACAAGAGATGAGCAATGGCTGAGGCTGTGCATTTGATGTCAGCTGAGGTTGCAGGAAGATTTTTTTCTTCTGGCAAAAGACGAGAGTGAGAGAATGGGATGGATGCTCTGTTTGCTCAGCACACTTGGGAGACAAAGGAAGGGCAAAGGTACAGAGGCCTTTGCAGGCTGGCAGGGTTTTCCCTCCCATTAGATTTTTTTGGTTGGGGCAGGACCCCAAAGTACTCACCCAGAGCCTCCAGAATGGTTTTTTAAAAGTGTGTGTATGTTGGGAGCCTCTCAAGACCACCAGCAGGCAGGTTGAAGTTATGTTGCATTGCATATATGCATGCATGGTTTTATAATCCATATCATATGGTGGATACACTGGGCCTTTGGTATCCACTGGGGTTTGGTTCCAGGACCGTTCATGGATACCAAAATCCATGGATGCTCAAGTCCCTTTATATACAGTGTGGTAGTAAAATGGTGTCCCTTATATAAAATGGCAAAATCAAGGGGCTTTTTGGATTTCTTTTTTTTTTGGGGGGGGGGATATTTTCAAGCTGTGGATGGTTGACACCATGGCTGTAGGATCCATGGATGCAGAGAGCTGACTGTAATATTAATGTGAACAGCTAAAGCAGATAGGAATCTGAGTGCTGGGAGGAGGCATTGACAAAAATAACAAACAAAATAACTATAAAATTGTTTGAGGCATAAAATGAATATTGAGAAAAGAGGATAAATCAGAAGACCCTGTTAAGCAAATGCAAAGAGAGCTATAAACCAGGACACTTCTAATTGATGGTTCCTCAGGGGCTCAACCACATGGGGGTCTTGGTGATCCTGATTTTGGGGAGGAGGACTAAACCCTGCTAGCCTAGCAAGGGTATCAAGCCCCACACCACATGTGGGGTCTGCGCATCTATCCCCCCCTTCCCACCTTGATGGTTGGCTGCCTGTACCATTGCCCAATATCGGAGAACAGGGAATTGCTTCACCCCATCCCACAGCTCTATTTCCTATTTCTTTTATACAGAAATAGAACCTCAGTTAACAAAGTAGATATGTTCCTTGGCTTTATGTCTTTAACAGAAATTTTAGTACCATAGTCAGAATTAACATGAAAGGAATAGGGCTAGGTTGCTACACCACCAAAACAAACAAACAAACAAACAAACAAACAAACAAACAAACAAACACAAAGAGCAGCTCAACATGCTCCAGCAAACCTTTTATTCAAAACTAACATTATGCACATGTGAAATGAAATGACCAGGTCAGGTAAGTCTTGTACAAGTAAACAGAAACATTTTTAATTTTTCTAGAGACCACTTGAAAGCTTCTTCCAAAATGCATCCTGGGATGATTTCCTGTAACAGACTCCACTATTCCTATGATTTTCATTTTGGTGACAAACTTATAGATTTATGCTTTTTCAACATGCCAGGGTAGCTGGTGAGGCAAGCTATCCCCCTTTTATCTCTGTTTTGCTGTCCACACATGCTCACGAAGGAATTCTGGGGGCAGCTATTGTTTACCTTGCCTGTTGCCTGTAGGCATAGTCAGCTACAGTAGGACCACCTAGAGTAGAGTCCCATTATTTCCCAGCTCAAGCATTATTTGCATTGTCTACTGCAGAAACTCTTCTGAAATCTGACCTGAAAGTCTGTTTTTCTCCAGCCCTCCTTCACCATCTTCCCAATGTCAATGATTTTAAAAAATAATTCCAGCTAGACAGAGGACAAGGAAGAAAGTGGGTGTTTGAACTGAACTCCCATAAAAAGGTTTTGTAAAAAAACAACAACACTTTCCTTTGTAAAAACAAAAACAAAAAAACTTCCTTATCAGAGGCTTTGTTAACCGATGTAAACCTGTATAGATTTGAATTTCCCTTATCTTGAATTCTGAAATCTATAATTCTTCAAAATCCAAAACTTTTTTTCATGGATAGCTGAGAGAGTGATACCTTTGCTTTCTGAAGGTTTAGTGGACACAAACTTTGTTTCTTGCACAAAATTATTAAAAATATTGTGTATAAAATTACCTTCAGGCTATGTGTATAAGGTGTATATGAAACATAAATGAATTTCCTGTTTAGACTCGGGTCCCATCTCCAAGACGTTTCATTGCATCTATGCAAATACAGTGGTACCTCTACTTACGAAATTAATTCGTTCCAGC
>JAIPUX010001880.1:116083429-116100287 GCA_020142125.1 Phrynosoma platyrhinos
TTATTATTATTATTATTATTATTATTATTATTATTATTATTAGTTAGCAAAGTTAGTGTGTTCCTGATGACTTGAACAGAAAATTTGGCACTAGAAGGACACAGTTGGCTGGTTGGTGTTGGTATAAACCAGGTTGGTTCTTAAACTTTGGTCTTCCAGGAGTTTTGAACTTCAGCTCACAGAAGCCCCAGCCAACTTGGCCAATAGTCAAGAATTCTGGGAGCTGAAGTCCCAACTATCTGTAGGATCAGAGTTTAAGAATCACTGGTTTAAACCTTGTTTAAAACCATATGACTTTTAAAAACTGTTTTTAAAATTGATTATTCACATTTTTTAAAAAAAGTCTGGCTATTATTGCAACTTTCCAGCTTTCTTACTGGAGCAGCAATGAACGTTTGGATTTAAACATTTTAACTTTAACAATTGATTGGCAGTTGTTTGTTATTAGACCAGTAATCAGTTGCTTCTTTTTAATCACTTTATTTTATAGTGCAAGAAACGCCATTCAGAAACAAAGATTTCCATTAACATAGGTTCAACCAAAACAACCTAAAAGAACATTATTATTTAAACAAGTGGCATAACATCTAAATTGTGTTTTGCTACTTAATTTTCTGATTTAGTTCTATATTGGTGTTGTCCTACATATTAATGCAAAAAACTGGTTTAGATCCCTCCCAAGACCATCCAGTTTTTTTGGAGGGGGGCATTTCAAACCTGTGGCAGAAATAACAGGGAAAGAAGGGGGACAGGTTCTTACACCATAATAATAAGGGCAGTCCAACATGCTTCAGTAAACTTTTTTTTTAAAAAAAAAAATCAGAACTAACAACGTGAAATAAAACAGACATTCCAAGTAAGGTTGCATAACTTAATAAAAAACATTTTGAACCTTCTTAGGACTACTTGACACCCAGCATGGTGTAGTGGTTTGAGCATTAGACTACGACTCTAGAGACCAGGGTTTGAATTCCCACTTAGCCATGGAAACACACTGGGGTGATCTTGGGCAAGTTACACTCTCTCATCCCTAGAGGCAAAGGCAAAACCTCTGAACAATCTTGCCAAGAAAATCCTGCGATAGGTTTGCACTAGAGTCACCATAAATTGGAAACAACTTGAAGGCACACCACAAGAAGGGACCGTTTGAAGGCTTCTTCCAGAATGCATTCAGATCCCCCTTTTTCACTTTTACCAGCTTCCACTGTTCTTATGATTTCCATTTCAATGGCCAAACCTATAGGTCTATGCTTTTAAAATATTCTGAGAATTGCTGGTGAGGCATGCTTATCTGCTCTTTGTCTTGAGCTGAATCATAGACTCATAGAGTTAGAAGAAACCCCCAAGGGCCATCCAATCCAATCCCATTCAGCCATGCAAGAATTAACAATGAAAGCACCCCCTATGGCCATCCAGCCTCTGTTTAAAAACCTCCAAAGAAGGAGGCTCCACCACCCTCCGAGGCAACAGCATCTTTCACAGTTGAACAGCTCTTACCATCAGGAACGTCTTCCTAATGTTGAGGTAGAATCTCCTGTAGTTTTCCTGTAGTTTGCATCCATTGCTCCATGTCCTAGTCTCTGGAGCAGCAGAAAACAAGCTTGCCCCATCCTCCATATGACATCCCTTCAAATATTGAAACATGGCTATCATGTCCCCTCTTAACCTTCTCTTCTTCAGGCTAAACCTATCCAGCTCCCTAAACTTCTCCTCATACGGCTTGGTGATTTCCAGACCTTTCACCATTTTGGTTGCCCCTCTCTGGACATACTTCAGCTCCAGCAATGTCCTTTTTGAATTGCAGTGCCCAGGACTGGACACAGCATTGCAGGTGAGATATGTGACCAAAGCTGAATAGAGTGGAACTATGACTTCCCTCGATCTACACTTGAGTGCTTTCCCCCCCTCTGTTCTGATGTTCATGCACACTCAGTAAGGGCATCTGAAAGACGCTGCTATTTACACTGCCTGTTGTAGGCAGGAACACACAACCACAGTAGGATTATGTGAGGTATATCCCATTCTTTACCAGCTCAAGCTTTATGCATTGTCTCCATACAGACATGCTGGTACAATCTGGTACCCAAAGTTTCTCCAGCAGTACTTCACCATTCTCCCAATGCTTGATTCTGCTAAGAAACCTTCCAACTAAACAGAAGATGGGGAGGAAGTGTGTGGGCAGGCAAAGAAAAAAAAAAGACATTGTAAAAAGCAGATTCTTTGTCAGAAGCTTTGTTAACTGAGGTATGTCTGTAGTCAGTGTTAACTAGAGGAGACCCACTGAGTCAACTGTTGGCTGGTGTATCAACATGTAGAAAAATCCCATTGTTTTAGTGCATCTACTCTAGTTGGAAGGAACTAACAGTAGGATTCAGGGTTGATCAAGTCCAACTAGATCAAATGGGAGAATTGTCAGAGTGCATGGGGATGTGAGCATCCAAGAGCTTTTCCTGTGTGGGAGTAGCAATGAGGGTGAACCAAAAGTTCTGGATTCAGATCTTGCTCAGCCAAGAATTTTGTAGGTGAGGTTAGTGAGAATTGTCTACATTTGTAGCCTCAGCCTTTGCAAGGTGAGGATAGCAGTAGTCTGGACCTACGTAACTCACAGGCTGCCTCATCACTGTAGAAATAATGCAGTTTGACACCACTTTAAGTGCCACAGCTCCATCCTACAGAATCCTCAGATTTGTCATTTGTACCTTCAGCCTTTGCAAGGTGAGAAGTGGTACCTACGTAACTCAGAATTTTACAGTAAGGGATGCCGAAGCAAGAAAAGTGAGGGGTTTTGAAAATGTAGTAAGCAGGGCTTTCATGTAGTGTTTCTCAGGCCTAAGTTCCTATCTGTGGCTATGCTATGCCCCAGATTCACAGTGTTGACCTGTCTATAAATGTCATGTTCAGTAGCTTTCTCCTGTAATAGGAGCAGTTCTTTAGCAAAGCTAATGGCTCTTGCCCGTTGACGACCATCCCACACCAATGATAAATATTTTGGATTGTTTTTGCTGGGCAAATCCCTTAGGGTTTATTGCTTTGCAAATGAAACACTTAATTAAATGAGATGTTTTCTGGTGAGGTTTGAGCAGTGGGAATTAAGCATTGATGGCACACTTTGGGCACTTTGGGGACTGGAAAAAGGGGAGTCCATGCATGACAAAAGTCTTGGCTATCTGAAGTGCTGTAGCTTCCTAGATCGGCCTGTCTGTGCACTCAAATACAGTTGGCCCTCTGTATCTGTGGGGATTTTTTAAATCCACGGAGTCAACCATCTATAGTTTGAAAACTTTGATTTTTCCATTTTATATAAGAGACACCATTTTACTATGCCATTATTTATAATGGGACTTGAGCATCCACAGATTTTGGTATCCATGGATGGTCCTGGAACCAAACCCCAGTAGATACCAAGGGCCCACTGTACTTGAAGGAAGTCCCTGTCTTGTTACCATCATCTTTACAGGCACATCTGCAGGGAATATGGAAGACAGGTCCTTCTCAGTGGTTGTTCCCTATGTCTAGAACTCCCTCCCAAGGATGGGTGGGATAGTCCTTTCCTTGCTTTTGTGTCTTCTATCAGCAAAGGAGAACTTTTCTCTGTTGACAGACTTCTAGGAAGTGAATGCAAAGGCTTTTGACAGTCTCTTGCTCTGTTGATCTTTTAAAATTTTTTTTGCAAGTTAATGGTTTTGTTTTAAATGGTTTTGAGATAATGGGTGATTTGGCTGCATTTTGGCAAAAATGTTTTGCATGTTTATGCTTATTTTTTGCATTGTTTTTTCCTGGATTCATTTAACTTTTTTTGGTAAGCTATCTGGTGTCTGGTTTTGGAGAAAAGGGAGATGATGCTGATGTTGATGCTGCTGGTGGGATGAGATGCTGCTGGTGGTGGTGATGATGATTTGATAGTATGTGTGCATGAAGATAGCCAGCATTGTGTTGTGGTTTGAGAGCTGGACTGCGACCCTGGAGACTGGAGTTAGATTCCCTGATCAGCCACGGAAACCTACTGGGTACTTTGGGCAAATCACATCCAGATACCCCTGTGATAGGTTTGCCTTAGGATCACCATAAGTTGGAAATAACTTGAAGGCATTCAACAGAAGTGCATGTATGAAGGAGTGGCATGTGATCTCAAAGTCACTGCCCATTAAAGATGCCTGGGATTTGGTCCTGTGAGCTCTGGTTCCTGGGAATAATGGCTGTGCCGAACCTGTTGGGGTGATCCAGGGATCTCATTAGAGCTACAGCATCTGCATAGTTGTTGGTGTCAAACACCCTGTTGGTGTCAAACACCAGAATAAGTCTCCCGACACACATGCTTGTGCTTTTTTTGCCATTATGTAACAAGCAATTGTGTAAGCAGAGTTCACAATTTGAGCCATTTTACATGGGCACAAATCTTATTTTTACTCCAAGCTAGCATAGAACTATTGAAGTGACGAGATTTATCTGTGTGCATTGATTCACCTTCCAATAATTGATTGGGACACAGGATTCCAGCCATACAGTTGCTCATTCTTGGATGGTGTGTCCCTGTTCATCAGTGCCTACAGTGTGCCATAGAATCCTAGAATCCTAGAGTTGGAAGGGACCCATATAGTCCAATCCCCTTGTACCATGCAGGAAGACAGAATCAAAGCACTCCCTAAAGATGCCCATCCCACCTCTGTTTAAAGATCCCCAAAGAAGGAGAGTTCACTATCCTCTGGGGCAGTCCAACAACTATATGTGAGAGTAGATTTTTCCTCTGTGGAAACATAATGGAGGATCCTAGCCCATGGATGAGGGTGTGCATCCAGCCATGTGTCTCATTCCTCTTTCTGTGGAAAGTAATTCCTTGTGAATAGAGAAACATAAGTGTGCTCCCTTTTGCTTCATGGTGAGGACAGATGGAGGCCTTGTAGGTGGTAGATCTTTGGGCTTGCATTGGGATCCCTGTATCTACTTATTCTTACAAGCTGGGTCTTTTAAATGCCATTGTCATGCAGACCCCTTTACATAATCTGCATAGGCACCTTCCAACTGTCTCAATTTAGCAGAGACAGCCCCAAGTAATCCTCTGTTGTCCTCACTTTTTCAGAGCTTTTAAAACATCCTGGTCTTTTTCTCTCCTCCTCTGCCCATTTCCCCCTTTTCCTCAGCTTACTTCCATTGCTGCAAACTGAGTTCAAAGTGCAAAAGACTTAATTCAGAAGGAAATGAGAGGGCAGAATCTTGACCTTCCCAGTCTACTCAGGCAAAAGCAGACTGGTGCAGTCTCTCCTAGCTTGTATGTTCTTCCTCATTCATACCGTTTGAAAATTTGACTACACTCTGATGTGTTTGGCCACACACATCCCAATTTTCATCTGTGAAATGTTGAAGGGCATGAAAGTGTTGAGTTTGCCAATTTGGAAATGAGACCTTAGAATCATAGAATCCTAGCGTTGGAAGGGATACCCAAGGGCCATCCACTCCAACCCTCTTACACCATCAAAGCCTTCCTGTGACAGATGGTCATCCAGCCTCTGTTAAAAAACTTGCAAAGAAGGAGATTCCACCACTCTCTGAAGCAGAGTCTTCCACCATCAAACAACTCTTACTGTCAGGAAGTTCTTCCTAATATTTAGGTGGAATCCTTTTTCCAGTATTTTCTTCAATTCAAAGATATTATTTCTGGTGAGGTTTAAGTAGTGAGAATATACATTGATGGATTACACATACACACATACACAGAGTGAGGGAGAGTGTGAGAGAGGGAAATATAAATTTTTCATTCAAAGGCTTTCACAGTGAATTTGTTATGTTATAAACCGCAATATCATAAGTGGTGTTTTCAAAAGCCGGCAGGAAAATAAAAGAAAAGAAAGGCTTTCTTTTATATGTAGATGGATAATGACTGTTTTGGATGCACTATAAAACAGTGGAATGGGGCCATAACCACAAAGATGAAAGGAAAAAGCAAACTCAGAGAGCATTAGATGCCTATAATTTTTGTTTCACTTTATCCTTTCTTTGTGGTCGGGTAGCATTACTCCTCAGGGAGGGATAGATGCTCCCTATTTCCACCCTGTTTTGGACACCATGGTTCAAGGAGGATACTGGCAAGCTAGACATTGAACCCCCAAGGAGGGTGACTGAGACGGAGAGGGGTCTAAAAGCGGATCCCTGTGAGGAATGTTTGAGCGAGTTGGGCATTCTTAGCATGGGGAATTATTGAATCATAGACTCATAGATCTAGAAGAGACCTCTAGGACTACCTAGTCCAACCCCATTCTGCCATGCAGGAATACACAATTAATGCACTTCCAAAAGGTGACCATCTAGCCACTGTTTAAAAACCTCAAAAGAAGGAGGCTCTGTCTGTCTCTCCATACAGAGGCAGCAGCATCTTCCATGGTCGGGGAGCTCTTGTTTAGGTGGAATCTCTTTTCCTAGAGCTTGACTTCATTGCTCCGTGTCCTAGTCTCTGGAGGAGCAGAAAACAAACTTGCTCCTTCTTCAGTAATACAATCCTTCAAATATTTAAACTAGGCTATCATGTCACACCTTAACCTTCTCTTCCCCAGGCTAAACATACCCAGTTTCCTAAGTTGCTCCTCATAGGGCTTTATGGTTTCCAGACTTTTCACCATTTTAGTTGCCCTCCTCTGGACATGCGCCAGCTTTTCCACAACCTTTTTGAATTGTTGTGCCCAGAACTGGATGCAGTAGTCTATGTGAGGCCTCACCAAAGCAGAATAGAATGCTACTGTTACTTCTCTCAGTCTACACTATACAAGCCTAGGATCACATTGTCGACTCATGTTCAACTTGTGGCCTATTAGGACTCCTAGACCCCTTTCACATGTACTTTTATCAAGCCAGCTGGCCTCCCATCCTATATTTGTGCAGAGAAGAGAAGTTCTTTTCTGATGCTCCAGGGGGTCAACCTGAAACAACAAGATTCAAATTATAAGAAAGAGGATTCTGACTGAACTTTCTGGTGGTAAGAACAACAATGGAATGTGTGGTGGAGGGCTGATTATTTTCACTGGACTTTTAAAACCCAAAATTTGGAGAGCCATCTTTCAGGTGTTCTTTATTGGTGGAATCCTGCATGGCAGGGGTTCGACTGAGTGACCCTTTGGCTCTCTTCATGATTCTGTGAGTGGCATGCCCAGGCACTGGGTGAAACCTGGCCAGTTGAGTAGTATGATCTCCTCATTTAGGAGATGGATTAGTTAGTAATAGCATGGAGAAGCTTTAGTCTAAGGTGGACAATCGTGGCAGGTCCAGGAACTAATTTTCTCCCCCTGAACCTTCTGTGGGCTAGACGTTACTATATATTTTTTAAAAATGATACCAACGCTGAAACATAGTGGTGGTGGTGGTGGGAAAACCAACAATTAATGTGTTGCATCTGTATAATTAGAATGCAAAGTAATAGCCATGATTATAATAATTTGCATAATGTGCATAATTACAATAATTTGTGCAATATGCAAATAAGATGCACAGATTGGAGTTTTGGAATGTGGCAACCCTGTTTCTTTCATTGCCTTTCCCCTGAGGGATTAATACCTCCATTCCTCCCAAGTTGTTTTCCAATTGTTCTTGCTGGTACCAGCTTGGGGTACAGCTAACCGGTCATTTGAATTTCAGAGCCAGATTTCTGGGGACTCATTCAGATTTAGAATAGCCCATTGCCCACACTTTCTCACATGTTGTTAACCCACCGTCTTCTTGGTTCCAAAATGTTGTTTTTTCTCTGCACAGAAAAGTAGCACGCTGGCGATGTTGCTAAAAGGGGAAGTGGAATTGCCTTCAACGTGCCATTGCTACCCAGATCTCTGCAGCCACGTGAAAAGGGTAGACCAAAATTAGATTCTGGCACAACTAGTTTGCTTGAAAGCCCTTTCCAAAAAACATGTTCCAAACTCATTCTATATACAGATCTTGATGTTGCTGGATTTTGTACCAATTATTTACACAGTGGGAAGGCTTACAAGTTGCCCTTGGAACATGCACAAAGATTGCTACATAGAAAAATAGAATATTAGAATGGGAAGGGATCCCCAGAGACCACCAAGTCTAACCCTCCACTCAGTGCAGGATCTCCAGTTAAAGTTTCTTGGGGGCAGCCAGTGAGAGGCTCTCTCCTGCGTTCCTACCAAACCACATTGTTCCTTGGCATTAAAAGACTTGGGTTTGAATGTGATCTAGGGTATGAATGCATTGAGCAGTCCTTGTGGGAATTGTCTGTCTTGATTTCAGCCATAGGTGTTATTAGATCATATGTCGATGGAGTCAAGGCTGGGAAAATATGGCCAATATCCTTCATCAAAGAGAAGTAATATAACTTTACCCTCGCTGAGCTACATCTAGGTTGTGCTATGCCTTCTTAGAACACAGTTGTGAGGTTGCTGTATGAAATTCACATAGAATCATCTATGAGACATCCAGTCCAATTCCCTGTTCAGTGTTAAAGCAGTGGTTCCCAACCTTTTCTGTGCCCCACACCCCAGCAAATGTTTGATTAATGTTGGTGCCCCCCAACAAAAGTATTATCACATTTGAAGATGAAGTAGTCTAATTTATAATTTGTGAACCACAAATTGAACCACATACAGTATTGGGGGTGAACAAATGGAACTTAAAAAAAAGCTTTTAACTCAGTGAATAAAATGCAGATCTAAATTGAGCAATTAGATTCTAATTTATTCAGGAAAAAAATTGAATGATGGCTTGTGACTCATCACTCAAGGACACAAGCCATTCTTTGTTGCACTCTCTGAAATTCCATCTCTGAACCTCCTGGGGATGTGGGCACCCCAGGTTGGGAACCCCTGAGCTAGAGCACCCCCAGAAGCAGGGAACTGTCCAGCCTCCATTGAAAGATGTCCATAGAAGGAGATCCCACCACCTCTCTAGGCCTTGGATTAATTTCCAAAATGCTCTTACTATCAAGTAGTTCATTCTAATGTTCAGTCAAAATCTACCCTCCTGTAGCTTCAGACCATTAGACCTGGTCCTACCCTCTAGGGCAGTAGAGAACAAACTGGTCATCTTCGCTCTTGGGCAGCCCTATTTAAAGAGGGTGATCATGTTACCTTTCAGTCTCCTCTTCATCCCAGCTCCTTCAACCACTCCTCCTCTGTTTTGTTCTCCATACCTCTTATTATCTTGGGGCCAAAACACACTGTAGAGATAATCCAATTTGTGATCACTTTAACTGCTTGGCTCAGTGCTAGGGAATTCTGGGAACTGTAATTTGTTGTGGCACCAGAGCTCTCTGACAGGAAAGGCTAAATCTCTCACAAAACTACAGTTCTCAGAACTCCCTAGCAATGAGCCAGGTCAGTTAAAGTGGTCTCAAATTGGTTTATTTCTGCAGTGTGTTTGGCCCTTTGTTGCCCTTCTCGGAACCTGTCCGAACTTGTCTATATTCTTTGAAAAATGAGGTGCCCAGAACTGCATGCAGTTCTCCAGATGACGTCGGACCAATGCAGATACAGTTGGCCCTCCTAATCCATGGATTCAAGCATCCATGGTTTGGAAATATTAAAAAAACACATATAAATTCTAAAAAGCAGGTCTTGATTTTGCCAATTTATATAAGGGACATGATTTTAGTATACCATTGTATTTAATGGGACTTGAGCATCACAGATTTTGGTATCCATTGGGGTCCTGAAACCAAACCCTAGTGGATACCAAGGGTCTACTGTATAGTGGGACTGTAACTTCCCTTTCCTCTGCTGTGATCTGGAAATTGTCAGGCTTCATCCATGCAGGTCATCCATTGCCAATATGAACAGATGATGTGCTTTCAAATCATTTCTGACATGGTGGCCCTAAGGGGTTTTCTTGGCAAGATTTGTTAAGAGGAGGTTTGCCAGTGCCTTCCCCTGAGGCTGAGAGCATGTGATTTGCCCAAGGTCAACCAAGTGGGTTTCCATGACCAAGCTGGGAATCGAACTTAGGTCTTCAGAGTCATAGTCCAACATGGATGATGCATTTTTTAAATTTATTTTACACCCCACCTTTCTCCTTGTATCAGATCCAAGGCAAACAGCCAAAATCTTTGAGCCAAGCTAGCAAAGGTTCTGAGTTGTGAGGAAGGAAGATGAATAAGAGGAACATGGTCCATGAGTGACCTGTTATGGATACCAGAGTCCATCAACTTCCTGCCAAGGACATGACCCAGTTGCCAAAGTATGTGACCCATCGGTCAGTCCTGAATCAGTCACTTTAGTTGTACACCAGCTTTCTCATCCCAAAGACTTGGACCCAAGACAGTTCGCAGTTAAAAAGGCATAATCTTGCACAGTTAGCAAGCTCAGCTGTGGCAGTCTAACACAAGATTTATGTGCACTAGAGGGGCTCCATCAGCCAGGGTAACAAAGGGTGCAACCCATCTACCTTGTCAGATAAACCGAGTGCAAGTCCTGCTTAAGTCTGAACCAATGCACTCTTGCAAACTCTCACTCATTTCACAGTGATGTCTGCTGGAGATATTCCCAGTAGAAGGTGGGTGGCTATAACTTGTTCTGTGTGCTGTCTTTGAAAAGCGTTTGGAAACTTCGGCTATTCCAAATTGCTTCATCTAGACAGCCATCAGGGATCAAGCTACAGGGATCATACAATTATTCTCCTCCAACAGCTCCACTACTACCAGTCTGAGCAAAATTTAGAGTGCTGGTGATGACCTTTGAAGCCCTACAGGTGTCAGGACCAGGTGATATGAAGGACTGTAGATTGCCTAAACTCTACAATCTCCAGGGGAGTTTTTTTGTGAGTTTTTCGGGCTGTGTGGTCATGTTCTAGAAGAGTTTATTTCTGACGTTTCGCCAGCATCTGTGGCTGGCATCTTCAGAGAAGATGCCAGCCACAGATGCTGGCGAAACGTCAGAAATAAACTCTTCTAGAACATGGTCACACAGCCCGAAAAACTCACAAAAAACTATGGATGCCGGCCATGAAAGCCTACAACTCCAGGGGAGATGTTTCTCTCAGTCTCAACACCCTCACAACCCTTCACATGGGAAGGAACATAGGCTCAGGATGTATAAATTTGTGGCATAAATGTGGTGAAAAGAAGAGGGCCTTCTTGATGGCCGCTCCCAGACTTTGACACTCTCTGGCTAGGAAGGGTAGGCTACTGCATTTTTGCTGTTCGTTTGTCAGCAGGTGGGGACCTTTTTTCTGTACCAGGCATTATGGGAACTGATTGTTTCTGCAGCTTTCCTTTAGTGTCCTGTGCTTTAATTGTTTAATGCTCTTTTACTCGTAACATTTTAATCGTTTTTTTTACACATGTGTTTTTTTGTTTGTAATTTGTTTTTTGTTTGTAATTCTTTCCATTTTGTAAGCTGATCTGAGTCCTGGCATTGGGGAAAAGGCAGGATGGGAAGGCAATGGCAAACTTCCTTTGAACAAATCTTGCCAAGAAAACCTCATTATAGGTTTGCTGTAGGGTCACCATAAGTCTTAAATTACTTGAAGACACACAACACAACACACAAGGGGAAGGAGTGATGGAGGGGCGGGTGGCAATTAGATCTAATCTGCACTGCAGAACTAATGCAGTTTGATACCATTTTAACTGCCATGGCTCAACACTATGCAACTCTGGGATTTGTGGTTTTGTGAGATATTTAGCCTTCTCTATCAAAGAGTTCTGGTATCACAACAAACTACAAATCTTAACATTCTATAAGATGGAGCCATGACATTGAATTCTGCAGTGTGGCAGCAGCCTCAGGTCTTTTTGGGTAGAAAAAGGGCAGTGTAGGAATCTGTTGAAGGAGCTGAGAGTTGCAAAAATAGCCTGTCCAAGGGTTGCACTTTGCCCACACACCAATCCACCCACCCTCTGTAGTGACCCAAAATCTGTAAAATCGGAGGAAAGGAGGCATTGAACAAAGGACTTGCAGCTTTTCAGGGAACAGAGCAGGGGTGGGTGAGAGATCTGTTTGTCTGGGACAGAGAGAAGGAACATTAAGTTGTTCAAGACAGCAAATCTGGGTAGACAATAAGATTTAGACAAGGGAGTGACAGGGAGCTGGCAGGTGCAGTGGAGAAAGGCGAGGAAGGGACGGAGGCATGTTGTTGTTGTGTGCCTTCAGTTTCCAACTTACGGTGGAATGTCTGAAGTGGAATGGTTAGGTCTGTCCCCTTCTTCCCCTGGCAACCAACTACGGTGAGGTTGTGGAAACAGAGAGGCCAAATATGCTTGTTTCTAATCTCTGCAGGGCTGTATGGAAGTGGTGAGCATTTACCGAAATCCCTGATTAATAGAGAGTTACCATGATAATGCCACTGCCCATCCCAACTTGGACTGAATTACAGCTGGTTGCCTTATTAATCACTAAAGCTTTGTGATCCATATGGGCAGATAAGCCCAGGAATGGGGCCTGCTGCTCTCTCTCTCTGGGCCAAAGGCAGTTTGCTGGTACCTGATGTGTCATTGTGTGTGTGTATTTCTTTCTGTGCATGGTTTTGGGTGTGTGTACATGCCTTTAAACAGCCTGTCAACTTATGGCACCTCAATGAATTTGAGGGGGGGGGGGTTCTTAGACAAGGAATCCACAGAGGTGGTTTGCCAGTTCCTTCCTCTCAAATAGAGCCTATTTGATATTTGTTGGCAGTTTCCCATCCAAGTACTAACCAAAGCTGACACTGCTTAGCTTCCAAGAGCAGACAGCAGCTGAAGATTATTTGTACGTGCCTTGTGTCAGGTTGTCTATCGACTTATGGCAACCACATACATTTCCTAGGATTTTTGTAGGGAAATATATACAGTAATCCGAGTCGGTTTTGCCAGTTCCTTCCTCTGAAATAGAGCCTCCAGCACCTGGCATTCCTTGGCAGTCTCCCATCCAAGTATTAACCAGGGCTGATCCTGCTTATTTTCCAAGACCAGATGGGATCTGGTGCTTTAGAGTATTTAGGCCCTGTCCTATATTGTGTGTGTATGTGTGAGCCTTCAGGTTGCCTGCTGACTTATTGTGACCCCATGAATTTTACTGGGTTTTCTTAGGAAAGGGATACTCAGAGTTGATTTTGAAATACAGCCCACAGCACTTGGGATTCATTGCAGTCTCCCATCCAAGTACTAAGCGGGGCTGACTCTGTTTAGCTTCCAGGATCAGACAGGATCAAGTGCCTTTAGGATACTTTGGCTGTAGATAACTTTACATGCAATTTTTGTGAATCAAAGAACCAGCATTCTGGAACTTCAGGCTGAGCTAAACTCCACTGAGCCTTATTCACTTTAGGTTTTATTTATATATATGGCTTTGAGGAGTCATAAAATCATAGGATGAAAGAGTTGGAAGGGATCTCAGGTGCCATCCAGTCCAACCCCCTGTTACTTAGGAATACACAACTACAGTACACCCAAAAGATGGCTGTGCAACCTCTTAATAAAGACCTTCAAAGAAGGAGAGTCTACTGCTCTCTTAGGCAGTCTGTTCCACTGGTGAGCAGGTCTTATGGTGAAGATGTTCTTCCTAAAATTTAGGTGGAATCTCTTTTCTTACAGTCTGAAAAAAACCCAAACTCCATTGGTGACCTAGCTTCTAGGTCGGACATCAGGAAAAGAAAAAGCTCACTCTATCCTTTACATCAGTGGTCCCCAACCTTTTTATTGCCATGGACCGGTCACTGTTTGATAATTTTTCCGCGGCCCACTGGGGGGGGGGGTTTGCGGCATTGCATAAAATACACTGCACAGAAGACGCAGTAGCAGGGCGGCCCGGTACCATTTGTTCTGTGGCCCGGTACCGGGCCGCGGACCGGGGGTTGGGGACCACTGCTTTACATGATATCAGATATTTGCTGTATCATATCATCCTTCCATTTTCTCTTCTCCAAGCTAAGCATACCTAGCTCCCTGAGCTGTTCCTCATAGGGTTTGGCTTCCAGAACTTTTATCAGTTTGTCACCCTCCTCTGGACATGTTCCAGCTTGTCAGTGTCACTTTGCATCGACCCCTTTTTGTCATGGGCAGACTTGCATTCCAGTTGCAACATTAACAGAAGCCCCTGTGATTCAGGACTCAGTTCAGCTCTGCTCCTGGTGTGGACAGTTGCTGCTGTGGTCAGTGCACATTGGTTTCTAACAAAAGAAAACAAGGGAGGGTTTCTAAACAAACAAAACACCAACCAAAAAGCTGCTGGGGGTGGGGTGGGGGAAACCCTCCAAACAGATAGTTTAAAAAGTGTTAATATGACAGTAAATAAAGGACTCAAAGCAACAGAAGCTGGTAGGTAACATAATACGCACTCTGACTGCTCAGAGAATGGCAATGACAAATCCCCTCTGAAGAATCTTTGCATGAAAAGCCCATGATAGGTTTGTCTTAGGGTCGCCATAAGTCAGAAATGACTTGAAGGCACACAGCAGCAGCAACAACAAAGATATCAATAGCATGCAATACAAAATAGTACAATAGAAACGTATACAGGTTGAGTCTCCCATATCTGGAATTCTGAAATCTGAAATATTGCAAAATTGTCCACATGGGTAGCTGACCTTTGCTTTCTGATGGTTCAATGTATATAAACTTTGTTTCATGCACAAAGTTATTCAAACGTTATGTATAAAATTACCTTCAGACTATGTGTATAAGGTGCATATAAAACATAAATGAATTTCATGTTTAGACTCTGGTCCCATCTCCAAGATATCTCATTATGTATTTGCATATATTCCAAAGTAAAAAAACAACAAAAAAAAAAAAACACCTTGAAATCTGAAAGACTTCCAGTCAAGGAGATTTTACCTATTATGAAAATAAGAAATGAGGGCAGATCTCAGGATTCATATTTTCATAAATACATTTCTTTATTGCTGCTTCTGTTTGCCTTCAAATTGTTTCTGACTTATGGTGACCCTAAGGCAAGCCTATCACAGGGTTTACTTGGCAAGTTTTGTTCAGAGGGGTTTTTGCCAGTGCCCCCTTCTGAAGCTGAGAGTGTGTGACTTACCTAAGGCCAAGCAGGAATTCAAACTCTGATCTCCAGAGTTATAGTCCAATGCTCAAACTACAACACCATCTGGCTCTTTTCTTTTGTACTATTTTGTATTGTATTGACATTTTATCTATATTGGTCATAATTCTGTGTGTGTGGCATAACTTTACACACACTTTGCTATGCTAAGGACCCTCCTAGTGAATTGCAAAGATTCATATCAGGGCACCAGCAAGTGAGTTCTGATCACATCAGTCTCAATGTACATTGGCCCCATTGTGCATAAGTCCCATTGTGCATCAATCACTTTGCTGGCTCCCAAGTCCTGACAGCCCCTTGATGAATATGGATGTTATGAAAGTGCCTAATTCTTTTTCCCCCAGATGTAAAAGTGCACTTCCAAGACGCACATCCCTCACTGAATTCTGGCTATTGCATTGCCTATAGCTGTAGTGGCGAACCTATGACACGTGTGCCAGAGATGGCACGTGAAGCCATTTTTTCCTGGCACCTGGAAGCCAGGGAGGAGGAGGAACAGGTGCGTGCCTGTTCCTCCTCTTCCCAGGTCTTCAGCTGCCAGCTGCCCCCCTCAGGGGGATGAGGGAAGAGGAGGAACAGGCACACACCTGTTCCTCTTCTTCCCCCTTGCCATCCCGGACCTCCAGCTGTTTCTGGAGAGGCAGCTGAAGGCCCGGGAGGGTGAGGGAGAAGAAGTACTGCCCCCAAAGTCCCATCCCTAGAAGCCAGAAGTCCCTCTCCGAAAGCGGAAGTCCCACCCTGGAAGTCCCTCTCCCTCTCCCCCCAACCTCCAGAAGTCCTAGCCCTGCCCCCCTGTGCTGGGATGCCTTTTAGTTTGGGCACTCAATCCTTAAAAGGTTTGCCATCACTGGCCTATAGGCTTCTGTTGCTCTGCAATCTGAACTAGAGTAGGCTCATTCAAATAATGGGCCTACCTATGGAGCCAGCATGGTGTAGTAGTGGTTTGAGTGTTGGCCTAAAACTCTGGAGACCAGGTTTTAAATCCTAGCTCAGCCACCCCACTGGGTGACTTTGATCAAGTCACACTCTCTTACCCTCAGAGGAAGGCAATGGCAAACTCATTCTGAAGAAACCTGCCAAGAAAATCCTGTGATAGGTTTGCCTTAGGGTCACTATAAGTCAGAAGTGACTTGAAGGCACACAGCAACAACAACAACATCCTGATGCAAGTGAGAATGATGTGATGATTCCTATTAATCAAATGGTGTAACAAAGACACTGTTATGCAGTGTCCAGGCTGCACAGCTGCTTGTTCAGTGGCTAAACACAGAGAAATCTGCTTATTGTGGACTGAATATGGAGGTTACACCATGGCCAAAAAAAATGTGCAGCTGCATTTGTAAGGGGATTTACATGTGTGTAAAACGCCAATAGGATTCCACTCACAGTCCTCTCTCACATCTGCCAGGCATATTGCAGATTGGGATGGGGGGAGGCTAGACTTCTTTCAAAATGGGGTCAAAGAATGGTGGTCATTCATTATCAGTTTTTCATTTCTAATTAATGTTCATGCATGTGCCTCAAAGGAGAGGCCCTGGAGTAAAGATTGGTTGGAAAGAGCACAATGTTGTAGGCTCAGAAAATTCTGTCTGCAATTCCTTGCAGCCTTCTGTTTAAAAAATCTCCCTGCAGGAGTGGTGAATTATTTTTGTTCTTCCCTGTAATGTGTCATCATTTTCCATCATGGAGGATACAGGGGCCTTCATTTCTTTGCTGGTCTATGGTGGGAAATAAGAGTGTTTCAAGAACTGTTGTGTTGCAGAGCCAGCCTGCATCACAGACAAAGGGCTTCCAGTTATCCCATGGTCTCCACCTTTTGAGCAGGAGGAAAAAGAATCAAATGGGGAAAATGCTGAGATCTTTAATTGCAGGAATTGCTCCAG
>JAIPUX010001880.1:116101851-116112756 GCA_020142125.1 Phrynosoma platyrhinos
TTCATGTCCAGGGGGTCCAGGGAAGGTTTTTTCAGAAGCGGCCTGACCACTGCTTCCTTTAAACATGATGGAACATGTCCTTCCCTAAGGGATGCATTGACGATATCCGTAAGGAATCTCATCAATGTATCCCCCCCCCTGGATGGCCAGCCATGATGGGCAAGGGTCGAGAGGGCAAGTCGTCTTCCTCACCTTACCAAGCAGCTTGGCAAGTTATTAAAGTACAATTGAACTATCTAACTAATAACAAAAAGTTATTAAAGTACAATTGAACTATCCATAGAAGTAAAACATTACCCATAGAAGAGTGAAAACATGCAAAAATGTTACTATTAAAATGCTATTAAAATATCTGTAGAATTGAACCATTATCCACAGAATAATAAAAACATGCAAAAGTGGTTATTGAAACACAGTTAAACTATTGATAGTATTAAAACAGTAACCACAGAATAGGATAAACATGCACAGATGTTACCATTAACATTCAGTTAAAATATCCATTGACTTAAAACAGTAGCCATAGAATAGTAGGAACATGCAAAAAGGTTACTATTAAAATACATTTAAACTATTCATAGAATTAAAATGTTATTGGCAGAATAGTAAATACATGCAAAAAAGTTGTTATTAAAATGCAGCTAAACAATTCATAGACCTTGAAACAATGGGCATGGAATAGCAGAAACATGCAAAAATGTTACTATGGAGCAATAAAAACATGCAAAAAATTATTAAAATACAGTTGAACTATCCATAGAAGTAAAACTTTATCCATAGAACAATGAAAACATGCTAACATGTTACCATTAAAATGCAGTTAAACTATCCATAGAATTAAAGTGTTATCCATAGAATAGTGAAAACATGCAAAAAAAAAGTTATTATTAAAATGCAGATGATCTGGTGATGGAAATTAAACACACAACATTCTCTCAAGATTGGTTTCCTCCTCTTCCTCTTCATTTGCCCAAATGGAGGAAGAGTTCCCCTCCTCATCCACCCAATCTCTAGTCTTAAGGACCAGTTTAGTGCTGTTAATTTATATTAGACAGAAATTGCTCCTACATTGCCTTGAGTACCTCTTGGCAGAAAAGCAAAAGGCACATTTTTATGAATAAATAATAAATAAAATAGAGGAAGAACAAGAAATTTGTATCCCTGGCAGATGTTTCTGGGTGGAGCAGATTGCTGACTTGCTTGGATCTTCCTTGTTGCAACAGTTCTGCTGGCTGCCAGTCCATTTCCAGGCACAATTAAAAGTGCTGGCAATGGTCCATAATAAAGCCCTGTAATGGTTTGGGTCCAGGTTATTGAAGGATGACAGTCTCTCATAGCAATTTGCCTGTGTTTCGACATCTTCTGGGATGGGGTGACCAGATGTTCTCTCTGCAAAGGAGGACAAGGCATCGTAAAATGTAGGATATTCAAGAAAAATGTGGGACATTACAAAATAAAACCTAAAAACGTTAATGTAAATATACATTCATGTTTCTTAGTCATGCTTAAAATGGAGGACATTTTGGAATTCCTCTTGGACTGAAATGGATGACATATCCTGGAAAAGGAGGACATCTGGTCACTCTGCTTCTGGGAAGGCATCCTTCTCTGTTCCACCACCCTCACAGAGACATCTGGTGCAAATATGAGAGACAAGGGCTGCATCTGCACTGCAAAATTAATGCACTTTGACATCACTTTAACTGCCATGGCACCATCCTATGAAATCCTGGGATCTGTAGTTGGTTGTGGCACCTGAGATCTGCAATTGTTGTTGTTGTGGTGGTGGTGGTGGTAGTGATGTGCCTTTGTTTCTGATTTATGGTGACCCTAAGGAGAATTTATTATGGGGTTTTCTTGGCAAGATTTGTTCAGAGGAGGTTTGCTATTGGCTTCCCCTGAGGCTGAGAGAGTGTGACTTGCCTAAGGTCATGCAGTGGGTTTCATGGCCAAGCCAGGAATTAAATCCTGATCTCCAGAGTTGTAGTCCAGTACTCAAACCACTACACCACACTGGCTCTCAGCTCTCTGACAGATAAGACTAAATAGCTCACAAAACTGTGAATCCCAGGATTTCATAGTGCTGAGTTATGGCAGTTAAAGTGGTGTCAAAGTGCATTATTTCTGTAGTGCGAATGCAGCACAAAGTCTTCTTGGTGGTTGCTCCCAAACTTTGGAACTCACTTCCTAGAGAGTTTTTATAGGTAGCTAATGATCTTTCTCTTTTGGCAAGCCTTAGTAGAATGATTGCTAATTGGGGGAAAGGGCTGTTCATATTTTGTGTTGTTTATATTAGTTGCTTGTCTTTTTAATTGTCTAGCAGGGTGTGTGTGGATTTGCTGCTTTTAATGTTATTGATACATTTGGCCCTTTGTATCCACAGATTCCTTATCTATGGATTCAACCATCCATGGCCTGAAAATATTTAAAAATATATATAAATTCCCAAAAGCAAACCTTGATTTTGCCATTTTATATTGTTGTTGCTGTTGTTTGCCTCTAAGTCTTTTTTGACTAATGGCAACCCTAAGGTGAACTTGTCATAGGGTTTTCTTGACATGTTTCTTCAGAGGGAGTTTGCCATTGCCATCCTCTGAGGCTGAGAGTGTGTGACTTGCCCATGGTCACCCAGTAGGTTTTTATGCTCAAGTGGAGAATCAAACCCAGATCTCCAGAGTTGTAGTCCAACACTCAGCCACTATACCACACTGGTTCTCCTGTTTTATATTAGGGACTCCATTTTACTATGCCATTGGATTTAATGGGACTTGAGCATCATGGATTTTGGTATCTAGGTGAAGGGGGTCCAGGAACCAAACCCCAGCAGATACTATGGGCCCACTGTATTTTAATTGTATTTTAACTTTTCTATGATGTAAAATTTTAAAGCTGTATCTGTTTTAACGTTTGTAAGTGTGTTAGAGTCCCATATTGGGGAAAAAGGTGGTACCGTATATAAATAAATAGTGGTTAGACTGGGCATCTTCTTGCTCTCTTTTTCAGATGAAGGAGTTTTTATTTGGCTGGCTTTTGATGGCTGATTGCTCAAGGAGAAAGAGCCCTGCATAATGGGATGGATTTTCTATTTGCTGTTTTCCTTTTCATTTCCTCTTAATGGTTTATGGCTGCTTTTAACAGGTTTTAATTTTTTGATAGTTTAATTACAGTTTTAATTTTTGCATGCGGTGAATTTTTAGCAGTATTTGTTTTAGCTGTTGTAAGCCTCCTTGAAGAAGCAGTTGGAATGAGAGAACAGGGTTTGAATCCCTGCTCAGCTGTGGAAACCCACTGGGTGACCTTAGGCAGGTCATACTCTCTCAGCCTCAGAGGAAGGCAAAGGCAAATCTCTTAGGTTTACTGTAGGGCTGCCATAAATTGGAAATTAATTTCAAGTATTTCTGTGGTGCCTTTCTGCCCCCAAGAGCTGCTATGGTGATGAACAAATAAAAACCAATTAAAACAATGCAAAGGTAAAAACATTTTAAAAACACATTAAAAATACTCTTTTAAAATTCCTAAAAGCAGTCTGGAAATAATCCTAGAATCCAGTTTTGAAACAGTTAAAACAGCAAATCCAAATATTGAACGCCATGGGGAAGAGCACTGTTTTGGCTGCTCACTGGAAGCTTAAAAGAGATGGACGAGCCTCACTTCCAGTGGCATGCAGTTGTACAGTCGAGGCATTGCTACAGAGAATACTGTGTTACACGTACCCACTATTCTAACTTCACAAGATCTTGGGACATGCAACAGGTCTTCCTTTGAAGATCTCCAATTTCTGGCAGGCTCATATGGGAGGAGGCATTGGTGTTTCGGATATCATGGCCACATGTGGTTTAGGGCTTTGTAGGTCAGCACCAACTTCACTCCCCTTCCCTGAGCTGGGTTGTAATGGAGTACCACAACAGGGGGGCACTGACACTTCTTTTCTCTAGGGTTGCCGAAGTGAAAACCAGAGAGGGCTCCTGTCCCTTTTGTAGTCATACTGAAGAGGGAAGTACAACAGATGCTCCTTCTTTCTTGGTTGTGTGACAAGCAACACCTGCTGGAATTCCGTCTTCTACCTAACTATTTACGGGCACCAATGCCCTTTCCAGTTTTCAGTCTGGCAACCCTATGGCAAAGGGTTTTAAGATGTGCCACTCCTTAGAAAGGAAAAGATGGTGGGTGGTGGGACAGGATCCCCTTCCCCAAAGCAGAATTTTTGGCAAGTCCCACTGTGGCTGTTGACCAGGGGTGGATAAAATGTGGTTAGTGAACTGCATGTGGCCCCTGGGCCTAACTTTTATGGCCCCCTGGAGCTCCCACCAGTTTTCCAAAGCCTCCAATTCTAGAATCATAAAGTTGGAAGTGGTCTTCAGAGGCCACTGAGTCCAACCCCTTGCTCAGAGCAGGATCTCCTTTATGAGCATCCCCAGCTGGGACCTGCCTGGCCATTTTTTCAGCACACCACCTCTCTAGACAATTGGTTCCATGGCAGAACTATTTTTATTGTCAAAAAGTTACAGAGTGATAGAGCCTTATCACATAGCAAAAGTAAACCAAGAGGCAGTAAGAGAGAAGTGGTTTTCTGCTTACCTCTCTGCATGTCCTTGAAGCACTTCTGTTCTCTTCTGAAGGAGACATTTATAAAAACATGCCTTTTGTCATCCTGGAAAAATCCATTCAGCAGAAGGCTTGCTTTTACAGACTGTCTCCCTCTGGAAGGAAAATGGAAGTGCTACGGCATCATGTGGAAAGGTAAGCAGGAAGCTGCTTCTATTTCACTGTGTCTCAGCTTGCTTTTGGTAGGGACCACCAGAGGCCATTTTGTCTGACCCCTTGTTCAGTGCAGCATCTCCAGCTAAATGCATTCCCAGCAGCAGGGAGCTGTCCAGCCTCTTTTCAAAGATATTCAGAGAAAGAGACCCCACCATCCGTCTACAGTTAGTCCCATTGTCAAACCACTCTCACTGTGAAGACGTTCCTTCTAATATTCAATCAAAATTGACTCTCCTGCAATTTAGACCTGGAGTAAAAACCTTTTCAGTGCATTTTTGAGCAACTCTCCCCCCAAAATAGTACTGAAATCATCACCAAAATTCATAGAAAATTCGTGAACAAATGCCACACAACCTCCAATCCCGACTACTACCAGACAACTCCAATTTTCTTTTGTAGTCCTTCTCAAAATCATGACAGTAAGTGATGCAATATGACTTCTGGTCACTATCATGAGAAAGACTGCAGGGGAAAATTGATGTATTGGGGGCAATGAAGCCCTAGGGGCAGTGTGTGTAGGGGAATTGGCCACTTGTCCCTATGCAGTTGCTGCTCCTGTTTTACACAGTTGCTGTTTTACACAGTGTAAAACTTTTACACTGTTTTACAGTGTTTTACACTAGAGTCTCCATTGTGGGCCATGTGACATAAATCTACACAATCAGAGCTATTGATAAATTATGCTATTCAGGTATTGGGTGGAATAGCAAGATTGTACAGCTGAACCAAGCAACCTAATGCGCAAGCACATTTACAGTTCTCATTCATGTGCATCACACATATACCTCCACATGGAGTGTGCATCCATTCACAGTGATCCCAGGTGCACAGTGCTGGTTATGCAACTTTGCCCTGGACTCCATTGTTGCACATTAAGACAAAAATGACCATCTGTTGCCTGTAACAGAGTTTATGCACAAGTAAGACACTGACAGGATTCCAGCCAGAGGCTTCTATCAAATAATCATTTGCTTCACAGTTGCAAATCACTAAAGTAGTGTGCAGTAGGGGTAGGTTTGGCTTAGGGGATGCCAGTTGCTGAGCCTAAATATTTAAATTTCAATTACCCCCTCACAAAAACACATATTATTAAATAAAAACATTTAAAACAATCAAGAGGAAATTATAAGATCTGTTGGTTTCTTGTACACTGAAGTATCCCCCCACCCACCCTTTCTTACTGTCTATGCGCAAGAGAATGGAAAACTCTTGCTTGAAGACAAATATTTGGAACAATTGTGAAAAGATGAGAAATGAAACATTGTCAGAGTAGTAGGCACTCTGTCCTGACTAATTATGCTTCTGATTGCTGTTGGGGAGAAAAATGTTTGTTTCAGGAAAATTACTTTGTGTTTGAGAGAGGACTTGAATGACATTAACACCATCTTTTTAATTGTGATCTGCCATGCGTGCACCCCTCTTTCATGTGTGCCATCTATTTTAATAATCATTTATTATTATAATCGGGTGTACCAGGGACTCAGGATGGATGAGACTATCCTGGTAGGAGCATCTCATGCCTTTGGCTGCTCCAATCCTCTGTCTTGGAAAGAATACACTGCAAGAAATGTTAGGCTATAAAGAATTGGTAATGTGGATGAAATGAGGACACATGTCAGAAATAATGCAATGAGTGGGGATGAAGGTATTATAGTGGCTAGCAGCTTCATTTATATACTGCTTCATACCACACTATGCAGTCTCTAAGCAGTTTACAACTGTAAGCTAATTGCGTCCAACAATCTGGGTACTCATTTTAGCGACCTCAGAAGGATGCAAGCCTGAGTCGAGCCTGAGCCCTGGCTGGTATTGAACTAGCAACCTTGTGGTTTGTGAGTGAGTGGCTGCGGTACAGGCATTTAACTACTGCACCACCAGGGCTCTAATTATCCATATAAAATAAGGGCCTCGGCAGACGGCTAATTGAGCCGTCTTCCGGGCCCAGAAGAGGAGGGGCAGCCACACGAGCAGCGCCCCTTCCTCTTCCCGAGGTCGCCCTCGGAGTCGCCAGCCCTTCGCTCTGGGGATGACCTCACGCCGTGGTGACCGGACACGCCGTGGCGTTTGAGTCAGGGAAAGTGCGCCCGCCGCTTTTAGGGCGCACTTTCCCTGAAATTTAAAAGGAGCGCCAATTTGGAGCTCCTTTTAGATTCGCCGCAGGAGCGCCGCGGTGCGGAGGCTGAGCTCCGCCGGCGCTCCGACCCGCGGCATCTCCGGGGCCTCCGTCTGCCGAGGCCCTAAGTGTAGGGAAAGAAAGATTGTTGGTTGTTATTTGCCATCAAGTTAACTTTGACTTCTGGTATGAGAGACCTCCAAGAGCTGCAGAGGCTGTATCTTCTATGACTGAATCAAGCCACCTCTAGTGCAGTCTTCCTCTGCTGACTTCTACAGGTGCAAATGGGCTGTCTGACACCATTTTAATTGCCATGGCTCAGTACTATGGACTCCTGGGATTTGAGATTTTGACGAGGCACACAGCACTCTTCAGCAGAGAAGGCTAAAAGAGTTTGCCAAGCTACAAGCCTCAGGACTCTATAAGCTGGAGCTATAGCACATCAAGTGATGTCAAATTTGCATTACTTCTACCCTTTAGATCAGGAGTAGGCAACCTTTTTGAGCCGGGGGCTGGCTTGCTGTCCCTCAGATAATTAGTGGGCCGAAGCACCAAAAATAAATATACAAATAAACAAATAAAATAAAAATAAATTTTAAAAAAATTAAAAAAAAATTTAAAAAAATGCATGCACACTCTCTCAGCCCCAGAAAAGCCATGGCAAAACCCCTATGGAGATTTTGCCAAGAAAACCTCAAGAACAAGTAATAACAACAATAATCAATATCATCATGGGGGGCAGTGGAGGCGGCGGGGGGCAGTGGGTGGCGGCAGGACCGGCCTGGGGCCAGTCCTAAGGCCTTGGGGGGCCGCATCCGGCCCCCGGGCCTTAGGTTGCCTACCCCTGCTTTAGATGCACGACAACTCTACAAAAGCTCATGTTCAACTGCTTTCAATCTAGTTAGTTTCAAAGGTGTTACAAGATTCCTTTGTATACTTATGTTCCAGATTAAAACAGCTATATCCTTGAATTCTACCTTGCCAAGCACTGATGTGTCATTTCCTCACTTTGGTTTCACCACTCCAAGCCAGTGCAGTTTTTGCAGGATTGGTGTTATAGGATCTCCAAAATGCACACTTGACACCCATCTGTCTGCTGCCTTTTGCACTAGCTGCAGCTTCACTTTTCAAGGGTACTCCATGTAGAGCATATGAACATGTGAAAATACCTCTCACAGGTCTGCTGAAACCATCTCCTACCCCCCAAATACCTCCATATTCCTCTCCATAGTTCCTTTCAAAATGAGGATGGTAAGTGATTCCACTGCATGTCATCATCCAAAACAACTGCCAAGCCCTGGGATGGGCAGCTGCTCCTGCTGCTGCTTGCCAGTGAGGAGGCAAGTCAGATGGTGAAGATAGGGCAAAAATGTCTCCTATACACCTTAAAGGCCATTTGGGGGATTGGGGGAACAGTCATTTGTTTTTTTAAAAAATTGTCTCCTGGAAGCCATATAACAGCCCGGTTGTGGAGGGAGCTGCACTGTGTCAATCCCAGTTCAGAGCCCTGTTCAGCCATGGAAACCCACTAGGTGTTCCTGGGCAAGTCACACTCTCTCAGCCTCAGAAGAGTCATAGAATCATAGAATCTAAGAGACCTCAAGGGCTATCCAGTCCAACTGCATTCTGCCATTCAGGACAACACAATCAAAGCACTCCCAATGGATAACCATGCAGCCTCTGTTTAAAAACCTCTAAAGAAGAAGATTCCATCTTATTCTGTTAGAACATTCACGAATGCCATTGAATAGCTGGAGAGCTCCCATAAACAGGAAAGAATCATAGTTGAAAGAGTCCCCCAGAGCCCAACCCCTCCAAAGAAGGAGACTCTACCACCCTCTGAGGCAGCATCTTCCACTGTTGAACAGCTCTTATCATCAGGGGGTTCTTCCTAATGTTGAGGTGGAAGGCAAAGGCAAACCTCCTCTGAACAAGCTCTTTCAAGAAAACTCTATGCTAGGTTTGCCTTAAATAGACCCCATAAGTTGGAAACAACTTGAAGGCACACAACAACAAAGCCAACAGTCCCTATGAAATCTACTCTACATTCCTCACCCTAAAGAAATGGAGTGACTAGCAGTCTCTGGAAGGAATTAAACAAATTCCTTTCAGGCAGTGGCTATAAGATGTTATCAGATCTCTGGCTCTGGCCCCGATTCTCCAGTTTTTAAGGGTTATCTCCAAGGGGGAGATGAGGGTACAGATTCTTCAGTTTTGGGGGGCTCTGTTCCAGACAAGAGGAAAGGATCTGGGTGCAGATCTCAGCACATCTAAGAGAGCAGATGCTTTAGCTAAGATTTCTGTTTTAATTTCCAAACAAGTACCGTATTTTCCGGCGTATAAGACAACCCGGCGTATAAGACGACCCCCCCATTTTCCCAGTCAAAATATAGAGTTTTAGCACCCCATCCTCCTTATCCTTATAACCGGCGTATAAGACAACCCCCCCCCCCACTTTAACCACAGATTTTGCAGGTTTAAAAGTAGTCTTATATGCAGGAAAATAAGGTAAATACATTCTGCATGAGTGTTTGAATTACAAGTTGTGAACAACTGTGGTAGTGTATAATGCATAATGTCTAATGACATTCCCAGAGATGTCCCTTGGTCACGGGCTTTGTACTGGAAACCTGAGGACCTAGGAAGATTCTGATCTGGGAAATGTAATGGCTAATAGCCACATTGTTTTTGTATTGCCTTCAGTATCAGAAACAGAGATCCAGCATGGTGTAGTAGTTTGAACGTTGGACTATGACTCTTGTTTCAAAACTTGGCTTGGTTGTGGAAAACCATTGGGTGACCTTGGGCAAGTCACACCTTCTCAGCCTCAGGAGAAGGCAATGATAAACCTCACCTGAACAAATCTTGCCAAGAATACCTCATGATAGATTCTCCTTAGGGTTGCCATAAGTCTGAAATGGCACAACAAACTATCGTGTCTCTTCCCTTTCAGTCTTGAAGGTACACAACACAAATACATATAACTACAATAAATATGGTATTACTAATGTAGTATATATAGAGTGTGATGTAGTGGTTTGAATAAAGTATGACTCTGGAGATCAGGGTTTGAATCCCAGCTCAGCCGTGAAAACCCACTCAGTATCCTTGGGCAAGTCACATACTCTCAGCCCCAGAAAACTCCATGATAGGGTCACCATAAGTTGGAAACAACTTGAAGGCACACAATAGCAATCAGAAACAGAATGCATTGTAATAATATCAGTTGTTGAAAGACAGTTGCCTGAGAAGGCTAGTGTGCTCCTATTTCAGGGGGCTTCCAATAGCCATGAGCTTAGAGAACAGGCTGTGAAACAGTGGTCTGATCCAGAAGGGCTCTTCTCCATGGAAAAGGACCATTTGGCTTGTGGCTTTGGCAGTTGAGAAAGAGTTGAAGAGAGAGCAAGAGGGAGCCTTTCTCCTTCTGCAGATGATGCCTTGGCAGGCCTCTGATGCCTTTCCACTCGAGTGCTGTGCTGGTAGGCAGGAAAACGGACGTCACCATTCCACCTCTGAGGCGGTTCCATTATTGTCTGAAGGCCCCAATTAATATTTCATGCCACCTTCATCCCTTCTGTTCTGGCTCAGCTGCCCAAGGAGAGAGAAAGGGCTTTCAGAAATGGCCTCCTCCACTCGGTGGCAGAGAATGAGCTGCTGCAAGGCTTTAAAGTTTGTGCAGCAAACCCCAAGACTTCTTTAAATGATGCCTCCGAGCCTCCATTTATCATCCGGATTCAGGAGCAATGGTGCAGCTGGCAGACAAGAGCAATGCCTCACAGTTCTGTTGCTGAGAGAGGGACTATGGCAGGCTTTGCTTGGCAAATTGCGCCCAGGCCTGGAGGAGAGGAGATTGAGAATCTTCTGCAGTCTGCTGCTCCTTCCATGGGTGAAAACTGGGGGAGGAACAAATACATTTTTTTCCTAGCACATCTGAGCTGGAATCCTGTTTGTGCCTTACACAAGTGTAAATTTCCCTGCCAAAATGGTTAGACAATTTTTGTTTGATGAAGAATGGCTTTGTTCAGTTGAGA
>JAIPUX010001880.1:116147678-116159661 GCA_020142125.1 Phrynosoma platyrhinos
TATTATTATTATTATTATTATTATTATTATTATTATTATCAAGGAAACCACAACTGTCTTGAGTTTGCAAGACCTGCCCAGGGCTGTTGGTGACCAAGGCTCTTAGTTGGAGGTCTCTCATTCAGAGGGTCACCCATAGGTTAAACATATCTTGACAGCAAACAACAATGGCTTAGCTTTAATATGAACATTTTTGAGCTCAGTATCTTCTGTGTTCAGTTTGTATATCTGATAACAGTTGGCTATTGTTCACAAATGATCAAGCCACAATAAACTTATTTGAGTCCATTTTTCCAAATTCCTTCCTATTCCTTTCCAAATGGAATTAAATGCTAGAATTTTAACATCTGGCCTGAGAAACTGTGACACTGGGATGGGACTGCCCCAGGAAATAATATTCAACATAATTTTTATATTGATGATCTGAGAAAAATAAAATACTTGATTGCTCATATTTAAATTGTCTCTTCCTGGTCTTAGCTGTTTGTTGCTTGGTTTTAATTTGCGATCTCCATGGGATGCTTAATTTGTCTGATGTTTTCTAGACTCTCCTGACATAATACAGGATATAAATGATATCTAATTACTCTTTTTAAAATGATGAGTTTTAGGAAAGGCAGGAAGAAGTTTAAGAAAGTAGTTTGAGGGGTGAGGTGGGTATAACTGAGAAAAGATTTCTCTTCTGTGTAAAACTGAGAGTTTTGTTTGACTTGGTTATCAGTTGTGGGAATCTAGAGGAGAGTTTTAGAATGACTTTACAGGAATGTTACAGCATGATTTATCACAGGCTGCCGAGTTTCTCCTTTCTGATACTTCAGTGAACAAAATATAGTCTGAGATGCCGCAATGAGATGGAGTGTGAATTACACAACAGTACCTTGTCACTGAATTGCAATGCTAAATGCATATAGACAACTATGTATAATGCACATTCATGGACAGAGTGCAGTGTGAAACGCACACCTGTGCATTATGAATTCATGCACAATGGTACTACATGCTTGGGATGGATAAATATTCAAAAATATTTTAATTGGTTGAAAAATTGATTCTTGAGTGTTGGGAAACTCTGATGCAGAGAATCCTGAGCTGTTGAGAATAATTGCAGTTTGGGATTTATTCTGTGCAAAAAATGCTCATGGTGTGTGTGTGTGTGCACAGAAGGAAAAAACATACACAGGAAACAATATTTTATGCACTGAAAGTTCTGCTTCCTACACAGAAAATCTTGCATATAAATTTCCCATGTAAATTCTGCACATAGCAAGTCCTGGCCTATGAGTTCTCTTTGAAAGCTGTGCAATTTTCAGAGACTTTTTCCCAGGGGGAAGAAAGTTGCTGGAATTATTCACTTCTTCTTTTCAAGAATGAAATGACCAAGGAATTCCATCCCCATCACAGGCTAAACCCCATTCTTGTTTCACATTGAACGAAAATGTCAAACTTCCCTGTGCATAAGATACTAACAGGATCCTATAAATAATGTAAGAGCTGCAAAGAACTTGCCCTCCTCTGGAATCCATTTAGATTGGAATGGGCAACTGCAGTGGATTGAGGAAGCAGTTAACTGTCCCTGGGACCCTCTGCAAGGACTCCCAAAACAGTCAAGAAGAAATATCAGATTTGCAAAGGTGGCATTTTTGCTGTTAAACATGTCAGAGGGAGGGAAGGCGACAAACTATTCGAAAGGTGAGCACCTCACCTGGATACCCTGATGCTCAGGAGTGGTCTGGTTCTGTATTCCTGTACAGCTGAGGGTGGACTAGATTGCCACTGAGACACTTGCCAACTTGTATGATTTTGTGGTTTCTATGCTCCTCCTGGAGTTTTCCAAGAGAGGCAATTTATCGCCTTTTGACTTGAAAAAGGACAATCTGCACAGCCTGGATGGGACAAGGGCCACAAAAACAGGTGGTGGCAGTGGCGGCGGCGGGGGGGGGGTAACATATGGACCTGGAGCTGCCCTTTGCCCATCCCTAGTTTAGATGTTTACCTTGCCACAGTCTGGCAGAGGCTCCCCGGTTTCCCTGCACTTGTCCACATGCTTTAAGTTTAAGAGAATGCAGAAAATCAGTGGGACCCATGGAACAGTTTTGCTGGGCTTTTGGTAACACTTTGCTGCCCTCTGGTGGCTATTAGAAGACCTGAGCGAGAAAGGCAGGATTATTTGCTGCTCTGGAGAGAATGAAAAGGAACCTAGCTCATGGGATGGATTATAGGCTCTTTATAGTTAGGTTTATTGGCCAGGTCCTGTAGATACAAGGGAAGAACCAGAAAGCTTTTAGTAAGGGCTCAGAGCAAGAACAAATAAGGCCAAAAAGAAGTTTAATTCCTAATGGATGTAACCTGTCATGTTGAGGTGCCCTGGAGACTTAGCAAATGAACGTGAACATCAGATGCATCTTACTATTTCTTTGTGTAAATGCACTGCCTCCAATCTCTTGGCTAACAAATTTTTCTTCCCATTTTGTAGCCTCGGCTCAGAATCTTCCTTATCATTCAGTAGTAGGTAGGTCCAGTAGTAGTCCTGAGGTCAGATGATGGAGGTAAAAATGCTGCCACTGAGAGCTGGTCCTTCCTGTGACAGTGGGTGGTGGTGAAACTGTTCCAGGATTTAGTTTGAACCCTAAAGACATGATCACAAACCTCTCCCCAAAACAGATTCAGCACCTTCTTTAAAATCCACATGTGAAGCCTGCAGTGGATACAGTTGTACTGGCATGGCAGCAATCGTTTGCCGTTGCCAGCTTCATCTTTTCATTAGCTGCCAATATTTAACTTTCATATCTGGCCTTCTCATAGAATCATAGAATCATAGAGTTAGAAGAGACATCAAGGGCCATCCAGGCCAACCACTTCCCATGCAAATTAAAGCACCCCTGACATTTCCTAACATTATTGTCTTTTCCAGCGATTGATGCCTTCTCATGATGTGTCCAAAGTTGTTGTTGTTGTTGTTAAGTGCCCTTGAGTCAATCTCATGGTAGCCCTATGGATGAGACATCTCCAGGCCCTCCTGTCCTTCATTGCTCTGCTTAATTCCTGCAACCCCTTAATACCCAAAGTGACCTCCTTAATAGAGTCCATCCATCTGGCATGTGACCTTCCTCTCTTCCTACTTCCCTCCATCTTTCCCAGAATTATTTTTTCCCCAAAGGGTCCTTTCTTCTCATGATGTGTCCAAAGTACGAAAACCTCAGTTTGGTCATCTTGGCTTCCAGGGAGGTTTTTGGTTTGATCTGCTCTAGGACCCATTTGTTTGTCCTTTTGGCTGTCCATGGGATCCTCAGTGCTCTTCTCCAGCGTTGATTTTCTTCCTATCATCTTTCTTAACTGTCCAGGTCTCACATCCATACCTGGTAATAGGGAATACAATGGCTTATATGATTCTAACTTCTGTGCTTAGTTGTATATCTTTGCATTTTAGAATATTTTCTAGTTCTTTCGTAGCCACTCTCCCCATTCTTAGTCTTCTTCTGCTTTCCTGACTGCAGTCCCCATTTCTATCAATGTTTGATCCCAGGTATGGGAATTCTTTTACTATTTCTATTTCTTAATTGTCTAACTTGAAGGTCCTCAGCGGTCCTATTTTTGTTTGCTTTATGTGCAACAGTAAACCTCACTTTGCACTTTCTTATCTGATCCTCCTTAGTAGTTGTTCTAGGTCTATGAGGCTTTCTGCTAGTATTATGGTGTCATCAGCATATCTCAGATTATTGATATTTCTTCCTCCTATTTTCACTCCTCCCTCTTCCTTGTCCAAGCCTGCTTTCCTTACAATATGTTCTTCATGTACATTGAATAGATAGGGTGGCAGGATGCAGGCTTGTCTGACTCCTTTGCCAATTGGGAACCATTCTGTTTCTCTGTATTCTGTCTTGACATTATTAGCCTCTTGTCCTGAGTACAGATTCCTCATCAGGACTAGCAGATGCGTTGGCACTCCCATATCTTTAAGGGCGTTCCATAGCCTTTCATGATCTATGCAGTCAAAGGCTTTGCTGTGTAGTCTATAAAGCACATGCTGATTTTCTTTTGGAACTCCTGCTACACTCCATTAGCCATTGTATATTTGCAATGTGATCCCTGGTGCCTCTTCCTTTCCTGAACCCTGCTTGGACCTCTGGGGTTTCTCTCTCCATGTATGGTTGGAGCCTATGTTGCAGAAGTTTTAGCATGATTTTGCTTGCATGGGAGATTAGTGCTATGTTTCTATATTTGCTGCAGTCTCTTCTGTCTCCTTTTTTGTGGATGGGGATTTATATTGATCGCTTCCAATCTGTTGGCCATCATTTTGTTTTCCATATCTTTTGACATGTTGGTTAGCACTAGAGTTGGCTCTGTCAACGTGGATTGCAACAGTTCTATATATATTCCCATATATATGGAAGTACATGGGATATATGAAATATATGGGATATGAACATGGAGTAGGTGTATAATAGACATTAGTTGATTATGGCTGGCATCCCAGTAGTAACATTCATAATTATTCATTCATAATTTCTGTAGGGAACTTACACGTGTGCTTGTACTTTTCTGACCATGGCATAACATCCATACTTAGCTGAATGCTGGGGAAGCAGAGTTGAAGATGCCCTGCACAGGTGATACCCTTGTGCATTTCACATCCAGGTGTGCATTGAGCATTGCAGCCATGGATTTCACATCTTTTTGCACATTCAGTTCAAATTTCCTAATGCATCCTAATCATCCCATCATTCCATGAATGGAAAGTTGCACTCTGTCTCCTTGATGTAGGTGCTTGGCTTGTATTTCTAAAAATACATTTTTTGAAGTGGATGCCTGTGAGAGTTGATGTTCATGCATTGCTGAAGCAGTAAGATCTTCTGTTCATTGAATGATGGATGGTGAATGTTTATCAATCCAACCTTGGAGTGTAGGTCTTTTTTGCAACAGTGAAAGCACAGAGGAGGTAACCACGTGGATCATGAGTTAGGTTACACACCATGGAAATATAACTTTAAAATGTGGACATCTATAGATGTCAAGTATTTTTTCTTATGTTGTGATGTATCTAACCAAAACAGGGGTTTGCTCTGGATGCACCCACAGCATAGCTTTGTGATTCCCTTTGTCTGCATTTAAACTAGCCATTCCCATTTCTTGCTTGCCAGATTGGCCATGATGACAGTGGCTTATGGGAATTGTAGTACAGAACAGCTGGAAGCCTCTTGGTTAGAGAAGGCTGAGAGGGACTGTAAGTTCTTGGGGCAGAAATATTTGTTTTTTGGTTGATGGATCTCTGTAAAATACCACCACCATGGATGGCATTGTATGACTAACAATAGTGGTAGAAGGAGGCAATATGGTTTGAGTGTTAGATTACAACTCTAGGAGAACAGGGTTTGAATCTCTGCTCAGCCATGAAAACCCACTGGGTGACCCTGGCCAAGACATGATCTCTTAGAGGAAGGCAAGGTTGGTAAGTCCCCTCTGAAAAAAATCTAGCCAAGAAAATCCCTTGATTGGTTCACCTTAGGGCAGGGTGACCAGATGTCCTAACTGCAAAGGAAGACAATACAGCACTGAATGTAGGACATGACCAAATAAAACCTGAAGGCACTTAATATAAATGTAAATGCATTCTTCTTAGTCATGCTCAAAATGGAGGACATTTTGAAATTCCCCCTGGACAGAAAGTTGAAATGTAGGCCATGTCCTGAAAAGGAGGATGTCAGGTCACCCTGCCTTGAGTGTGTTGTGTGCTTTCAAGTCGTTTTTTACTTATGGCAACCCTATCACGGGTGTATCTTGGCAAGTTTCATCAGAAGGGGTTTGCCATTGCCATCCTCTGAGGCTGAGAGAGTGTGACTTGCCCAAGGTCACCCCAGTGGGTTTCATGGCCAAGCCCAGATTTGAATCCTGGTCTCCAGAGTTGCTGTCCAGTGATCAAACCATTACACCATACCTTCTTTAGAGTCACCATAAGTCAGAAATGAGTGGAGGGCACGCAATAACAATAGTGCAATCTGTAAATCACTATTAATAGTGCATTTATGAGAACGCCAGTGGTATTCTGAGATTAATTACAAGGGGTGTAGTAACTCCAAAATAGCTCTAAGCTGTTGCGGTGATACTTAGCATGATACTGAGGATTGTAGTGGTTTGAGTGCTCAAAGACCATTTGGGTACATAATCTGAATAATCCTTGCAGCAGTCTTGTAAATTCAGCCAGGATCATTATTTCTCTACTTCAGGTAGGTAGAGGCAAACTCCATGTCCGAGATGAATCACAAGTCAAGGAGTGATGCAGTCGCAACTCCAAATGTATGTTAAGGAGCTTGGCACAGTGAGAACCTCCATTTTGAACAGGTGACCAGCTGTGATGGTCACTCAGGGCCACAGGTTTTGCGTGCAGAAGCATTTGCATACTTTTTTCATTTAAACTATTTTAGCACAGTGGTTTGAGTGTTGGAGACCAGGATTTGAATCCCAGCTCAGCCATGTAAAACCTCTGGGTGACCCCAGGCACATCACACTCTCTCAGCCTCAGAGGAAAACAATGGCAACCCCCATTCTGAAGAAAATTTTCCAAGAAAACCCCATGATAGATTCACTTTACGGTTGCCATAAACTGGAAATGACTTGAAAGCAGTAAATACGCATAATATTTCTGAGTACGTGCAAAATGTACACTGTTTGATCCAATAAAATCTTCCGAAGGGACTTTTGCATCCTTTCCTCACAGACTACCTGGAGTGGAGCCATGGGTGCTTTAAAAAGGACATGCCAAAAGCTTGCCGTGGTAAATCACTGCTATTTCCTTCCTAAGCATGGACCAGTTTATTTCCCCCCCTTCTTATTTTAATCAGAGGCATCCATTTAAAATCCATAATCCCAGACATAACCTTGTCTCTGTTCTCTGCCAGGACAACTTAATTTAATAACTGGAACACACTGCAATCTGCTCCTTACAACTCTCCTCTACCCTTCACTTCATTGTAACCCCCCCATACACACACACACACACACACACACACACACACACACACTGAATTTCTCTACCACCACCTTTGCCAAAACTGTCCAAGTTTTGCTGAACAATCTTTGTCCATGAATTGAAAACACGTGGTCTGCAATTTTGTGCTTTCCATAAAATTTTCACATGGGTCAGGGACCAGAGTCCCTTCTAGGCAGAACTTTTTGCATGTTCATAGGCTCATCTAGTGAGAGCATGGGATATAGAGCCTTCTTGGTGGCTGCTCCTAGCCTGTGGAACTGCCTCCCACAGGAGGTCCGGTTAGCCCTTGTTTAGCTAAGGGCTTTGCTTCGAGGCGAAGACCTTTTTATTTAGGCAAGCATTTGGCTGATTTAATCATAGGGCAGAAAATGTTTCATCATAGAATCCTAGAGTTGGAAGAGACTCCCAGGGATCATCCAATCCAACCCCCTGCCATGCAGGAAGACACAATCAAAGCACCTCCAACAAATGGCTGTCCAGCTTCTATTTAAAAACCTCCAAAGAAGGAGACTCCACCACTGTCCAAGGCAGCATAGTCCACTAATATAGTGTGCTGTTTTCATTTTGTATGTTTTAAAATGTTAATAACTGTTTTTAAACTGTGTTCTTTTAAACAGAACTGATGATGTTTACTTTTTTAAATACTTTTAAAAACTTTGGAACAGCATTCTCTCCATATGGAAGCACTCCCAAGGGCTCTGGAGGATTTTTCTGTCAAGAAAAACATGTCAAGATTTTTGTGCAAAACCCTCATGCTTGCTACACAAAAGCTACATGTCCTGTGTAGAGAATGTATGGAGAAAGCATGGTGGTTTTTTTTAGCCCCCACAAAAGCCACGTGTTTCTCCATATAAAAAAACACCCCAGAATAATTTGAGGCATTTGAATATGCAGAGAAAACAATAAAACTCTGTCATTCTCTAATATTCTTACCAATGGTAAGTGCATAGTTTTAACTTCTGTATTTTAACTGATGTAACCCGCCCCGATTGCTCCGCAGAGGGGCGGGCTATAAATAAAATTTATTATCATTATTATTATTATTATTATTATTATTATTATTATTATTAAGGTGTTTCCTGGCAGTTGGGCAACCCCAATTTTTCAACTGGGAAGTGAATCACAGAGATATTTCCCCCCTGTCATGCCTTGTCCTCCTTTGCTGTTAGGACACCTGGTCACCTTGTTCCTGGTTAAAGTTTCTACTCTTCCATTGCACCCTGAGGCCCCATTTGGCTGATGGATCACTTCTCAACCTCTCTTCTTGAGCCAAATTCTGCTTTAGTCCCAGTCCTTTCCCCCCACCTTTCTAACCCCCCAACCCACATGGCTTTGTTTCTGTCTAGTTGTATTCACTATGCTGCTATTAATGTGATCCTAGGCTGCATCAATAGGATTATAGTGCTTAGATCAGGGGAAGTAATAGTACCACTCTATTCTGCTGTGGTCAGGCCTCACTTATAATAATACTGTATCCACTTCTGAGCATTCAAAAATGATGTGGACAAGCTGTAGCATGTCCAGAGGAGGGCAACTCAAATGGTGGAAGGTCTGAAAACCACCAAGCCCAGTGAGGAATGGCTTAGGGAGCTGGATAGGATTAGCCTGGAGAAGAGAAGGTTAAGGAGGGATATGATAGCCCTATTTGAAGAGGTGTCATATTGAGGATGGAGCAATCTTGTTTTCTGCTGCTTCAGAGACTGGGCAGAGATGCAGAGCAATGGACGCAAACTACAGGAAAAGAAATTCCACCTAAGCATTAGGAAGAACTTCCTGATGGTAAGAGCTGTTCAATAGTGGAATGCACTGCTGCCACGGTGGAGGTTTTTAAACAGGCTGGATGGCAGTTTGTCACAGGGAGGATTCGAATTGTGTCTTCCTGCATGGCCAAAATGGGTCGGACTGGGTGGTCCTTAGTGTCTCTTCCAATTCTAGGATTCTATGATTTATTAATCATCGTTCTGCATTAATTAATTGAATATTGGTCCAATAAAAGGTACCAGATCCTGTCTGATTTTGGAAGCTAAGCAGGGTCAGCCCTGGTTCATGTTTGGATGGGAGACCAGCATTTAATCCCAGGTACTGTCGGCAGTATCTTGGAGGAAGCACCTGGAAAAAAACCAGGTGATAGGATTCCTCTTCTAAGAAAACCCTATAAAAATTTAACGGGGTTGCTAGTTGTCGAAAGGCAGCTTGATGGCACACACACATTTATGAATTAGGCATATAAAAGAGGCCTTCTCAGTTGTGTGCATGGATCAGTGGTTCTTTCAGCACAATGCTTATGCTCATGCACTACACACACACACACACCCCAGCACACCCCACCTGTGGGCACACGTGAGGGGGAAGGAAGGGGGAACCTTTGCCTTGCAGCATTAGGATGATTTCATGATAAGTTAATGAGTAATAATCCTTAACAAGAAAGCAGGAGGTGATGCATGAGGAGGGGTTCAATGGAAGGTGCCTCATGCTCATGAGGTTTTGGAGAGCACATGCATGGCTGTGTAGAGAATGCACACTCAACGTGAGCAGTCAGAAAGGATGGCATTGGATGCAGCTTTATGCTTTGCACAAAGAGAGCGAGAGTGAGAGATCGTGTTTTCCTTCTTCTACAGTCTTCTTCCAGTTTCCTCCTTTGGGCAGGCAATGCAATTCTCCAGTGGCGTTTGACCCTATAACTCTCTTGTTTAATGATTGAAACACTTGATGCCTCTAGGGAATTTGAAAGACTCTTTGCAAGTAGGAGAACCTTTTATATGTTGTGGGGAAAACACAGACCAAGATCTTTATATCACACTAATAACAAAAGTTCTTAGGATGGTAAAACTTCTTTGGAATCAGTCACTCAGTCAGGGAGAAAACTCATAGGCTCATGATTTTCTGTTCCTTGGCTGGAATCCCAATGGCATCATTCTCATGTGTAAGTTCCCTACAGAAGCCACTGGACATTTTAGCCTGCGGTGGATGGATGCACATGTGCTTGTGCATCAGATGATCTTAACTTTGGTATTTAATAACTGCAGTTTTTCAAATGGTCATAGAATCCTAGAATCCTAAACAGAGGCTGGATGGCCATCTGTCAAGGGTGCTTTGATGGTGTCTTTCTGCATGGCAGGGGTTGGACTGGATGGCTCTTGGGGTCTTTTCCTACTCTGTGATTCTGTGATTCTATGAAATATGCTTCATACCTGAGTTTTTAGTACAGCATATGAAGAAGTCGGTTCATATCCATGAAATCTCATACAAAAATAAAAACCAGTTAGTCTTAAAGGTGCTGCTACATTCCTTCCCCACCCTCTCCCTCCTTTTTGTTGGCAGATAAAAGGACTTTCTGATGCTCTTCCAGCTGTATTTGTGCTTCAGCACCCATAATCCCAGTATGATCTGTCATGGCAGTTGTAGCCCAGCACATCTGGAAGGGCACCTGGTGGCTGAAATCCCAGAAAGCAAAGTGAGGTGGGTGGGTACTGAGTTTGAGAGCCTCTGAAAGTAGGGTGGGTAGGTGTCACACGGGTGTCCTTCATAAGCTGCTTATTGCTCTCCTATGACCAGCTGTTGAATCCATTGCACAGAAAGCGGATTAGGCCAGACAGCAGACAGGGTGCAAATTAACTAAACATTTAGCAACTTTGCTGGCTCTTTCAAAGCTTGGCCACCATGTACCAAAAATGTGCTAATGCTCAGGGGACAGTTTGCATAATTTTTAACTCCGAAGCCAGGATCTATGTGTGTGTCTGTGTGTGTGGCTTGCAGAAAAGGATTTGCACTTGGGTGGGGACAAGTTGTGCCCCTCCTCTCCTGAAGGGTGATGGGATCGATTCCTTGTTTGGGGCAGAGAAAGTGCCAATGTGACACCTGGACTGGAAGCCACATCCTCAGCCGTGGGAACCTGCCGGAATTGGCCATGGCTAGCCACTGGGGTGAGATGGGATCTTTGCACATGCTCAGAGTTTACCCTCTTCTGCTTGCTCTGCTGCTTAGCTGCTGATCTGATATTTAGGGGCCTTCAGTTTTTCTTCTCCTTCTTCTCCTTCTTCTCCTGTGCTGCTTGCTTAAAGCGCTTTGTTGCTGTTGTTGTGTGCCTTCACGTCATTTCTGACTTGTGGCAACCCTATCATGTGGTTTTCTTGGCAAGACTTGTTCTAAGGAGCCATCATCTGAGGCTGAGAGAGTGTGACATGCCCAAGGTCATTCAGTGAGTTTGATGGCCAAGCTGGGAATTGAACCCTGGTCTCCAGAGCTGCAGGCCAACATTCAAACCACTACGCCATGCTGTCTCTCTTACAATTTTTGCTGCATCAATAATCAGTAATGTGTTACTAGCACCGGATTTGGAGAAGAATTTAGACTCTGGAGACATGGACTCAATCTCGAGCTTGGCTCTATAATCCCATTGGTTGAGTATGGGCAGGCCACATGCAGGCAGGTCTGGCCAAGTTACACTCTCTCAGCCTCAGAGGATGGCCATGGCAGACGTCCCCTCTGAAGAAATCTTGCCAAGAAAACCCCATGATAGGTTTGCCTTAGGGGTCTCCAGAAGTTGGAAACGATTTGAGGGCACACGACAGCAGATATCTAAGCTGACTCGACAGCGAAGAGCAACAGGTGGAATTGGGGGGTGGAGGAGGAAGAAGGTGGCAAAGGCTGGCAGGGGGGTCCCTGGGTGGGGGACCCTCCTTGGCTTGGGCACGGTCCGGGGATGGCCGCCAGGGGGCGTCGTGGCCCCTCTAGGCCTGGCAGGGGAGAAGTTTTGCGGAGTGCAGCTTCTCCCGTCCAGCAGGGGGCCTGGCTCCATCCATCCCTGTGTCCCTCCCTGTATCCCTCCCTCCTTGCCCTCCTCCTCCTCCTCCTCCTGCCCTGCCAGCCTCCAAGTCCTGCCAAGTCCTGCCACACTCTCTGGTGCCTCCTCCTCCTCTGGGAGCATGGGGGGCTGTGGGGCCAGAGGAGGAGGAGGAGGGGGAGGAGGAGGAAGCCTCTAAGGGGAGGGGGCTTTTC